>JAGYYJ010002263.1:0-29220 GCA_019671005.1 Hibiscus mutabilis | reverse complement strand
AATCAGAAAGACATTTGTTAAGGCAGTTTTTGAAACACTTAAAGTGATAGAATTTGAAGCAGCATGGGGATTTATGGTCCAGCATTTTGGTGTCGCTGACCATGAATGGCTTCGATCATTATATGAAGATCGAGCTCGGTGGGCTCCAGTGTAAGTTATCCAAGAAGTGTTAGAGCTTGAGGAGAGTGTAAGTTGACAAGAAGTGTTAGAGTTTAATTTAATGTGTAATTATAGTTTATTTCTAAGTCAGTAGTTTAGATTTACTAAAAATCTTATTTAAATTAGGGATAAATATTATTTAAAAATTATAGATAAAAGTATAATTTTAGTTATACTGGAACTCTGTATCAGCCTATTTAAAGGCTTATCTCATACACATTTGATTAAGAAGAATAAGAGAAAATACAGAGAAACACATTGTTCTCTGTTGAAAATATTATTTTTGTTCTATCGTTAAACTGTAACTTTTCATATTTTATTGTTCATTGTTCACCGACATTTATCTTTTCCGGCCACCATGGCCCCTTTCTCACATGGTATCAGAGCTAACAACGATCCTGATGTCGTCACCACTGCTGCCATCTCTAATATGAATCAAATTGACGATCTGATTTTTTTAGATGCATATCATTTTTTCCGCTGTTGTCATTAGGCCACGCTCGTTCCTTGGCTTCTCTCTCGTTAGAATCTTACATCTATGGTGAAATTTCTATTCGTTTAATTTTGTTATTTTGTTCTCTACTTAATGGTTCTATCTTAGCCAATCAAAAAGAAATATGAAAAGGTTATAGTTTAACCTTAAAAACTATTTGGTTCTATCTTAGCTATCCATTGTAAAAGATAGGGAAATGTTATAGTTTAACCTTAAAAATTATATGGTTCTATCTCAGCCATCAACTATAAAAGATAGGAGAAGATGTTCTAGTTTAGCCTTAAAAACTAAATAATATTTTTAAGGGATTCTACATCAAAGATCCAAGCTGGAATTCTAGTTTGTCCAACTACAAGCTTGAGGGGAGTGTAGATTCCTGTGATCATTGTTGAATGGAAGCAGCTACTTAGTCCGTGAATGACAGAAAAAAAATCGGAAAACATCTCGGAAGATGCAAAACCTGAAAAAGATCATTCTTGTGGAGGAAAGCTAGAAGACATCTAAGGAGGGTGCAAAACCAATAACAACAAGTAAAGTTGGTAGACATCTCAAGAAGGATGCGAAAACCAAAGAACATCGTTTGCAAATTTTCAACAATGGCCGTTCAAAGAATAGCATGAGTATGTCCTAGCTGTTCAACTCAATGGGTCCCAAAAAGGGGAAATTTTTTCCCTAAAAAACAGCAAAGAAATATGAGTAGGGCATCACATCCAAGATCCAAGCTGGTGCTCTACTACACTTGCTCACCGCTTGAGGGGGAGTGTAAGTTATCCAATAAGTATTGGAGCTTGAGGGGGAGTGTAAGTTGACAAGAAGTGTTAGAGTTTAATTTAATGTGTAATTAGAGTTTATTTCTAAGTCAGTAGTTTAGATTTATTAGAAGTCTTATTTAAATTAGGGATAAATATTATTTAAATTATAGATAAAAGTATAATTTTAGTTATACAAAACTCAGACACCTATTTAAAGGCTTATCTCATACACATTTGATTAAGAAGAATAAGAGAAAATACAGAGAAACACATTGTTCTCTGTTGAAAATATTATTTTTGTTCTATCGTTAAACTGTAGCTTTTCATATTTTATTGTTCATTGTTCACCGGCGTTCATCTTCTCCGGCCACCATGGTCCCTTTCTCACATCCAGTTTATCTTAAGGACACATTTTTTGCTGGACTATCTGCCTCGAGACCCGGTGAAAATTTAAGTCCCTTTTTTGATAAATATGTGCACAAACAAACTCCTTTGAAAGAGTTTCTTGATAAGTACGAATTAGCATTACAAAAGAAGCACAAGGAAGAAACTCTTGCTGATATCGAGTCAAGAAACTCCAGCCCTGCATTGAAAACAAAATGCTCCTATGAATTGCAACTCTCCAAGTTGTACACGAGAGAAATTTTCAAAAGGTTCCAATTAGAGGTAGAGGAGATGTATTCCTGTTTTAGCACGACACAGTTACATGTTGATGGGCCTATAATAATCTTCTTGGTCAAGGAGCGGGTCTTGGATGAAGGAAATAGGAGAGAAATTAGGGATTATGAAGTACTTTATAACCGAACAGCTAATGAAGTTAGATGCATTTGCAGTTGCTTTAATTTCTACGGATATCTATGCCGGCATGCCTTGTGTGTGCTTAACTTCAACTGGGTGGAGGAAGTTCCTTCCAAGTACATTCTCTCACGATGGAAAAAGGATTACAAGCGCTTCTATGTTCCGGATCGATGTTCCAATAACGTTGATGCCATTGATCGCGTGCAATGGTTTAATCAGTTGTATACAAGTGCCATGCAAGTTGTGGAAGAGGGTGCAATTTCTTTAGACCATTACAAAGTTGCATTGCAAGCTTTTGAAGAGTCGTTGAATAGAGTTCACATGGTAGAAGAAATGCAAGATTAATAATTGAAGGTACAAGATTCTTATAAATAATATCGGTCTCCATTTTCCTCTCTTATCCACCTGTTGTGATATCAATTGAAATTTGGTTGTGCAGAGCATTAGCCTAAGTAGTTTAGCATGTAATGTATATACTTTCTGGTATAATTGCATTAGTAACCATATCATAAAGGGTTTCCTACCCTCGTTTTCTCCTTTTTTCCAGATGAAACTACACATCCGGTCGACTTAAGCTCTTTTATCTCTAGGAAAAGGGTACAATGCAAGGGCTTAAACTACACATCCGATCGTTTTAAGCTTTCAATTGAATCGTGAAATATTTCCTTGCAGATTTTTAAGCCTTGGAAGCATGTTTGAGAAAATTGCAGAATGAAAGATGCCAGGTTCGTTTCATTTTCGAGTTGGTTTTGTGTTATATCATCAATCCTTGAAAGCTAATAAGGTACAGCATTCATGGCGAATTGTATGTGAGAAGTCACACACGGCACATACATGGAATGGTGGAAGTCTTTTAAGGGGTTCAATGTATGTTGAGAGAGTTAATATTCATATGAAGTCTCCATTAACAGATTCTTCGAATACATTAGATGAACATTTATATTTGCGAGTTTTTTTTTGTCATGTAAGTTTTCCGTTGGCATACATAAAAAAAATCTAAGTTTATAAATCTAAAACCTTAAACTCTAAAGCCTAATTGTAAACCCTATAACATAAACTCTAAATCTATCAAGCTTGTGTAAACGTTTATTAAATTATCTTGAGTGTTTTTGAAATTGGCTGGCAAAATGCAATGGAAAAAAAAAATTGTAGGAGCTCAGAAACAACGATACTCTACAGGAAATCAGAGTGAGTGAAAGACCCAACTTTCACAGAATGCATTATCATCACTGCTCCATGAAATGCACCAGCCGGGAATAGAACCCGGGTCTGTACTGTAGCAGGATACTATTCTACCACTGGACCACTGGTGCTTCCTTGTGAGAATGAAACAGCTATTTAACTAAATTAATTTTTCTGGATAATTCATACTTGTGAAAGGTGGTGTTATTATAAAGACAGAGTACGAGGAAGCAGTTTGGTTTTTCCCCCAAAAGTAACCTACAATAAAAGTGATCCCTTAAATGGATTAGAGGTTTGAATTAAGAACAGTGAAACCAATGGATAATTCAAAACTGTGGAGGTTAATAATGTCGTTTAATGGAGATTATTAAAAAAAGAAACAATAAATGCATTGGAATTTAATTTAAGGGTCCGTTCGTTTCACTAAAATCTGTTTTCGGAAAATGAATTCCAGAAAATAAACTACATTTTCCAGAAAATAAACTACATAAAGTATTTTCTAGTGTTTGGATGATGTTGTGTAATTCATTTTTCGCAGTTTGGTAGAGTTTCCTGATAATTTTATGAACAATCCACAAACAAGCATCGATAATTCTAAAAACAAGTTCCAACCAAAACATAGTTTAGGGTTTAGGTTAGTGTTTAGGGTTTAGGATTTAGGGTAGGATTTAGGGTTTATGGTTTAGTGTTTAGGGTAGCATTTAAGGTTTATGGTAGGATTTAGGGTTTAGGGTTTATGGTAACATTTATTGTTTAGGGTTTAAGTTAGTGTTTAGGGTTTATGTTACTAGTTAGGGTTTATGGTTTAGGATTTAGGGTAGCATTTAGGATTTAGTATTTAGGGTAGCATTTAGGATTTAAGGATATTGTTTATGTTTTAATATTTAGGGTTTAGGATTTAAGGTTTATGTTAGTTTTTAGTGTTTAGGGTTTATGTTAGAATTTAAGGTTTAAAGATTATTGTTTATGGTTTAGGGTTTAAAGTTTTGTTACTATTTAGGGTTTAACATTTAAGGTTTAGATTAGTGTTTAGGGTTTATCGTTCAAGTTTTAAGGTATTATTTAGGGGTTAGGGCTTACGGTTTAGGCTAGTGTTTGCATTACCACGGATTATAGGAAGTCACACTAGGGTCACAATAGCGACCCACAATAAAAATCAACATAAAAACATTTTTCCTTAAAACACTTATTAAGCTGTAATGTTAACTTCTGTTCAAAATACCCTTTCAAGAAATCATTTAAACATAAGACAATTTTTTCAGAAAACGTTTTACATACACTATCATGAAATAATACATTACATGCATGCCCACTAACTGTACCAGTACCGTACTCCAAGAGCAACGCCGAGCGAACTCCAGACATCGATGTTGGTTACAAAACCATGATAGATTTCTTCTGATCTGCGATGGTAAAAACAACGTGAGCTTCGAAAAGCTCAGTAATACAAAACTACCAAGGGATGCTAAAAGCGCAAGCAGATATATGGCGAGCATGACACTGTCATGAAGTACCGGGCATCAACGGGCTCAATTTACGATTCAATATTTTAGTAAAGCATTAATCATAAAGTAACAAAGTTGATCTTTATCGGTCACAAGAGTATCAGGAGAGGGGTCTATAGCAGGAGATTCTAAAGATGTTTGGATTAGAGAAATCGAGTCAAAGAGTTTAATGTGGTTAAATAAATGCTGAATTGTAAGCATACTGGGAGTTTTAGTCTTTGGTACCTTAGTTCAGTAGGGTAGAATTATAGAAGGGAAGGGAAGGGAAAGTTTCATTTTAATTACCTGACTACCCTCCAACCATATACTAATGTGCAATATCCCAGAAAGACTTACCCTAGGCCCATTGGGCGTAGGAGCTTAGGTCTAGAAGGACTTACTAGCGCTGAGCCTACATAACTTCAATCATATCCCAGATAATAATCAATTTTATCCAGTAAACAGTAATAACATAAAACGTGTATTAGGTACATTTGTATTAGAAGACAGAAGCCAAGAATTAGTTCTTTCATCACGGATAACAGAGTCATACTTTTAATTTAGAGCTGATAAACTTGGTTATAACAGAGAAAGTATTCATGGGCACATGAAACACTCTAAATGATCTAGATTATTCCTCATAATTTGGTAATTATCAGAAAGAGCATTGAACATCTGGCAAATTTTGGGCTGATTTCAGAGTGAGGTCCCTATGAAAAGGGGTTTGGTACTAACGGCTCAAATCAGGCATTCAGAAGTTGATACATCGAAATTATTGAGATTTCAAGTATATCGAGAGTGGTCAAATCATTAAAGCCTATGAGGGCATTATGGTCATTTTGACCTTTAGGGGTAATTTGGTAATTTAACCCAACAAGGTATAACGGTGATGCAGAGAATTTAAGGATTCTAGTTGCTCACTAGGTTTCTGAGTCCCTTTGAGCTAATCAGAACCCATCAATACAATGTTTATTATTTAATCGAATAAGTACACCTTAAGTATTCATTTCTAAAAATTAACTACGGGGCGTAACAAAATAGTCCGCCTTCACCAATCAACCATTGAACGCATTGCGAGAAATCGAGTATGTATTTAAGCGATATTTTCTAAGTATCCAATTATAGGCGTTGCATCTGAACTCAATCCATAGCATTGAATGTACCTTTAAAGAACATGTTACTCTTACTATTTATTGTGCACTTTCTCCCAATAAATTGAACCTGCCTTTATATGGTATTCTTACAATATCACGTTAGCATCAGAAGCGACCAACAACACGGGTGTAGATTACCACTTTCAGAGCCATTACAATTATTTGGCTTTATTAGGTATTTCTTAATCCAAGTTCTCAAAGGTATTTCTAGTCCTTTTAACGCTCGAAGGTATTTTAGACACTTCAAAACCTGAAGGTGTTCCAATTATCCTGAGTCGTTCGATCCTTCTAATTGTTCATTCATTTCAAATCTCGAGGGTAAACCTATTATTTTGGTTAATATGGCATTTAGTGCCCAAAGATATTTTTGGTCATTTCGATCAATTAGGTCTTATCAATATATTCAATCCTTTTAGTTATTTCAGTCAATTCAGTATTTTACGCCATCTTGGTTAATTCAGACATACGAATGGTTTTTCGTAAATTTATCTTCGAAGATTTATTCAGAATTCAGGAAAATCCATATACTTTACAATCTCGAAGGTTTAAGTCTTGTTACCAAAACTTTCCAAGTAATTCATGGTTTTCAGCTGAATCAGTTGTTTTACCAGATCTAACGTAGATTTCTAGACCACTTTCTTTGTCAGGGGTATTTTTGTCATTCAGATACCTCAAGGGCATTTTTGTCATTTTTTTATCCTAATATTTCGGGATTTTAATCCTATATCGAGAAATAATCTGAATCACAAATTTCGAGGTTACCGCTTAATCAAGTATTTACTGAACTTGAATTTCTTATTAGTCGTCAATACCTTATTGAGTCATTTGGTTTCAACTAGTTTATTATCATTTCATGGTAAAATAGCACAACATTAGCAATCGACGATAATCAAATGACCAATCGTATTGTTCATTCATTAGTCAATTACCAACCCATTCCATAGAGCATACAGAGGGTAGTAAAGTATTACCTTGAATCCTTGCTATATCGATCGACCCTCAGAACAACGTTCGAACACTCTCGAACCCAAATTCGACGTCCTCAACATTTCAGATACGTAGATAGGCGAATACCTTTGATTAAACATAAGCCATAATCAGTCCTTAATCACATTGCCTTTAAATTGAATAATGAAGTACAAGCATGTTTGGGGTTCAAGGTCAGATTCGGAGGTTTTTGGGTCAGAATTTTGTGAAACAGGCTTCAAAATCGAACTCCGGACTTCGAAAAATGTAAAATAGGGTTTTTGAAAAAGTTGACTTTTTGGTCAACAGTCAACGCTGACGTCATCAGTTAACAGGTCAACTGAGTTGACTTACTGAGTTGCCCGGACGAGTTGACTTATTGAGTTGACTCAGATAAGTTGACTCGAATAATTGATCCTGACCGGTTCGGGCCGGACCGGTTTAACCGAGTTGGACTGGGTCACCTACCCTGTTGATAAAGCCTTGCTGGCCGATCACCGAAATTGGTCGCCGAAGGCCCTAGAGGTCATATTTCTGTCGTAAAAACAGAGATCGTCAAACACACAATCTAACCATTTCCAGAAACGAACCAAAATCGACCAGAAACTTACCAAATAGAGCAAAATCGATAAAAAGTGACGTAACTTTAACGAAGGCTTTAATGGTGGCGAATCGACGATCGGCCAAAGGGATTTTGCTCGCCTCAGCACCAGGAGTTCAATGGTGCTACCAGCGATGGCAAGAGAGGACGGACGGCGGTGATATCGCTGATGAGAGGAAAAGACGAAACCTTTGAACCACTGTTCATAGTGAAAGACTGATCAGATGCGCGAGTGGGAGAGAGGTTTTGGTCGGACGAAGGCGGCGCTCCGATTGGTGGCGGCAGTGCACGCCACGGCCGGGCGGTGGGGTAGATCGGACGACAACAGAGATAAAGACTCTCACTCTCTTCTTTTTACATTCGATGGTGGTGAAATAATAAGGGCGGTAGGTGAAGAGTCAGATGAGATATTAAATCTGATTTGGTATACTCCTCAAACTTAATCCAAATCTAGTTAAAGGCAACATTTGACAAAAATGAGCTTTTGGCTTAATGGTTTAGCACCTTTGGGAGAAGGAAATGTGTGAGGTTGTGGGTTCAAATCTCTTTTATTGCAAAACCTTACTTTTTTTATCCATCTTATTTCATTTATAAAATCGGGTGTTATATTAGTATTTAATTTTTAAGATTTAGGGTTTAGGTTAGTGATTATAGTTTAGAGTTTAGGATTTATGATAGCATTTAGGGTTTAGAATTTATGGTAGCATTTAGGGTTTAGAATTTATGGTAGCATTTAAGGTTTAGGATTTAGTGTTTAAGGTTTAGGGTTTAGCATTTAGGGTTTATATTAATATTTGGGGTTTAAGGTTTAGGGTTTGTTTAGCGTTTATGGTTTAGAGTTGAATAGGATGTAGTTTGTTTTACGGAAAAAATATGGTAAAACAAACTGCAAAAGAATGTAAAGAAAAAATAATCAACTGTAATTCAAACTCCTTTGATCATGTGAAACTACATGAACCAAACACCATAAATTGCGGAAATTGAATTCTTGAATTCAAACTACATGAAACAAACACACTCTAAGTTTTGAATTCTTTTCATGTATTTGAAGTATTGAATTTGTGTATCATTTTTATACATTGTATGTTTTGTTGTATTCGTATATTTTTTTGTCGTGATTATGTATTTTTTATGATGTTATTTGTTTTATTTATTTTGTATTTTCTTAATCTTGAAACAATTTGTATTTTATTGAAACAAAGAAGGTACAACATTAATAATGCAAAAGAGAATTTTAGAGATTATGTCCACCAAAAACTCAAATACAAAATAAAATAAAAAGAAAATCTAATTGTCGAAGCCTTCTTTTGAATCTGACGTCGATCATACATAGTAACCTGCAATCGTCAGTAGTACTGACTTGTCTCTATCCAATTAGACGCTTTAGAGATGATGAAATAGTGGCGAGCGTACCAAAGCAAACTTACAGGCTACTTCGCAAAATAAATTTGAATACATCGGCAAACAACCACAAAAGGGAATATAACCGTGAAAGACCACTAAAATCACAAATCAGATACGAGCAATGTGGGAATCTCTACACGGTCGCAAACTTACCGCAGAGGTAGGCGAACAACGTGTCATAAGGCAGAGAAAACGTGCCACAAGAGCAGAGTTAAAACGTGCGGCAAAGATAGATGAACAAGCGTAAAAAAATATAAAAAAAAGAAATCAAACAAAATAGATTAAAAATCAGAATAAAAACCAAAAAAATATCAACACAAAGCAAAATGTGAGGAAATAATAATAAAGATAAACATCGACGGTTAACAATCAACACTCGTTATCGGTAAAATAAAAAGGAAATAAGATAGAAGCTTACTACTGCCGAGAAAAAGATGAAAAAACTAGGGTCGAATAGTGAAATATATAGATTATTTTGTATTTTTAATGCTATGTCTCAGTTTATCGTATACTATTTAACATACTTTTGTTTTGTTCGCATGCTTTTGTTTATATTGTTCTTTTTAATCATGTATTTGTGTTATATTTGTTTTTTTTTTATATTTTGTTTATGTTATTTGACACACTGTGTATGTGTCGTGTTTAGGTAATTTTAAATTGTATTATATTTTATATAGTTAGTCATAGTTATGTCTTAATTTGTCTCATGTTTTGCATAGTTTATCATACTAATTCAATTTATATCGAAAAAGTTCATATTAATATAAATCCATAATAGAACAAAGTGTTTTAAGTTCTTAATTTTCTTCTCTTTTTTGGTAGAAATTGTTCCAAAAACAATTCTTAAATTTTTGAAGAACAAAAAATTTCAGTTGAGCTACTTAATTTTTCTTACGTCATTTAAGTTATTGCACTTTCAACACCACTTTTTAATTAATGTTAATTGTTAAATCTAATAATTTTTAGATCATATAGTGTCATGTGCCGTGTTATGGTTGTCTTACCATCGTCCAGTTTTGCTGAACACGAATGTGAGTAACATGGTGGGTAATACACGGCCATTTCACTATCTAGTTGCATGGAATGACCACCCGGACTTTGCTAATCTTTTGGAAACGTCATGGGATGGGTCTAAATCGGCAGTGGAGAATATTCAAACCTTTTGCGACAATAGCCGTGACTGGAATTGGAATGTATTTGGTCATATTGAACGTGCACTTGAAACATCGAATTCGGATTTCCTTGCATCCTTAGAGGTGGAGCTTAAAACTGAATTGGCAAGAGTTCTCGATCAAGAAGAGAGCATTTGGCACCAGAAATCACGAGCTACTTGGATTGAAAAAGGTGACCGGAATACACAATATTTTCATGCCTCGACTATGGCAAAGCGAAGGCGAAATACAATCCGGATGTTACAGTTACATGATGGAAGGTGGTGTGATAATGCTAACACTCCTAAAGCTCATGCGACTGAATTTTTCCAAAGGCTGTACACGAGTGAGCCGCGGCAGACACTCACCCCAATTCTAATGGGGGAATTTCACTAGTTTCGCAGGGTGGAATTTCGGCCAATGTTAACTGTGTATCACTAGAGGAAGTGCGTAATGTGGTTTTTAGTATGAAGTCCCTGAAAGCCCCGGGTTGCGATGGTATTCCAGTTGCTTTCTTTCAAAAGATTTGGTCAACAGTTGGGGAGTCGGTGTATTCTTTTGTTCGAATTTTTTTCGAGACAGGGGTCTTGGACCCATGCCTAAACCGAACACTCTTGATCTTGATCCCAAAGATTGAAAGTCCTACATTGATCAGCTAATTTCTTCCCATCAGCTTGTGCACCGTTCTGTATAAGATTATTACCAAGTTGTTAGTTTGCCGGCTCAAACCATTTTTACCGGAATGGATTTCTCATACACAGGCAAGTTTTGTTCCGGGTAGAAATATAACAGATAACAACATTCTGGCACAGGAAGTTATACATTCCATGAATAATAAAACTGGTAAGAAAGCATGGATGACTGTTAAAGCGGACCTCGAGAAGGCATATGACAGGTTGGAGTGGGACTTCGTTGAAGAAACATTGGTGGATACGGGGATGCCAAGGAAGATAATTTCGCTTATCATGACTTGCGTTCGAACTGTGTCGTTTGGAATGGGGAAATTATCGAGAGCTTTAAGCCAACTCGAGGCACAAGACAAGGAGACCCACTCTCTCTATATCTCTTTGTCTTATGTATGAAAAAACTCGCTCAAAGTATAGCAGGGGTTGTTCGAGATGGGCATTGGAAGCAAATCTTTTTATCAAGAAATGGTCTGGGACTCTCATCTTTTTTTTGCAGATGATTTAGTGTTGTTTGCAGAAGCATTGATGCAACAAATGGATGTCATAAAGGGTGTTCTAAACTTTTGTAAATGGTCTGGCCATCATGTTAGTGTGGCAAAAACCCAAATACATTTCTCAAAGAATGTTGAGCCTGAGCTTCGTGATGAGATTGCTTGTGAGTTTGGTTTTGAAGTTGTAGGTGATTTGGGCAAGTATCTCAGCGTCCCTCTTTTGCATACTAGAGTCGCAAAGGCAACTTACGCCTATCTTATTGATATGGTGCAACGTCGGCTTGGGTGGCGTTAACATTATCTCTTGCCAGCCGAATCACACTTGTTAAGACTGTTACAGGCAATTCTGGTTTACACAATGCAGTCGACGTGGCTTCCAAAGGGTATATGTGATGATTTGGAGAAGTTGATCAGACGGTTTATTTGGGGCTCTAGCGAGGGTACACATGCTATCTCTTTAATCCGATGGGACACGATGCAGCAGCAGTCGATTGATAAAGGTGGCTTGGGACTTAAAGATGTACATCAGCAAAATAATGCGTTCCTAATGGAAATTGGTTTTCAACTAGTCACCGATGAGGACAAGTTATGGATTAAAGTATTGAAAGCAAAATATCGTTGGTATGGGATAATGCCATTTGAGCTGCGGAAAACCAATTGCTCCCGTCTTTGGAAAGGGCTAGCAAGCATGTGGGATGAAGTTCGCAATGGGGTTTGTTGGAATATTCGAAACGGATTAACAACCGATTTCTGGCAGGACACTTGGCTAGATAAGGAAGGGCCTCTTGCATCTAATGTCTAGTGCCGAATGCGATTGTGCCAACAACTGTGGCAGCGATGGTTACAGATTCAGGTCAGTGGAATTGGCAGCTACTTTCAGAACTTGTACCTGCGGATACTCTATCGAAAATTGCAGCTGTGCAACCACCTCATGCCCAGCTAGGTGATGACAATCCAGGATGGCGATGAGATGATACTCGCAGATTTAAGATTAAGAAGGCTTACATGGCTCTTGAATCCGCTTCAGGAAGAGATAGCAGCCCTGATTGGAAGGTGATATGGTCCCTTAGGGTGCCGAAAAGAGTCCAAACTTTCTTATGGATCGCGATGCATGAGCGACTACTTACTAACGTAGAAAGATCGCGCCGTCACTTGACTACTTCAACTCTATGTCGTCTTTGTCAAAGTGGTGAAGAGGATGCTGACCATGTTCTCCGTCATTGCACTAAAGCGAAAGCGGCCCGGTCTAGACTCGTGTCACGCCATGAATACAATGCTTTCATGTCCATGCCGTTCAAGGAATGGTTGATGTATAATCTGCGTTCATCTAGGAATGATATGCAGGATGATGGACATTGGGGGATTCAATTTGCCGAGCATTGCTTGAGGCTTGCGGCAGAGTTTCTATTGAACTTAGACAGACATACTAGTGGCCTGTTGGTAATGCGACCGCTGGTGCGTTGGTGTTGTCCTCCTCCCGGCTGGATCAAGGCCAACTCGGATGGCGCAGTTCACCCTCAAGATCGTCTCGCGGCTGTTGGGGGTGTCTTTCGTGATAATAATGGCGTTTGGTCGTTTGGTTTTACTCGAAGTGTTGGAATCTGTTCTGTTTTTATCGCTGAACTTTGGGGTATACATGACGCTCTCTTTCATGCATGGAGATTGGGTTATCGCAGAGTAGATCTATTAGTTCAATAACTTATTGAGTGTGAAACATAATTTAGGGACTTGGCTAATTTTTTTTTCCAAGTATTAAGAAGTGTAAGGCACCCTTAAACGATCCAGTTGATTTTTTTTTAATTCGCGGATCGAGGTTTTTGGTTCACAGTCCTACTGGTTCGATAATGTCTTTTAACTGTTTCTAATTTAATTAGAGTTAGCATTCAATCCAGTTGGGTCTATAAATTTCGAATCGAGTCAAATTTGAGTTTATGTTCAAATTTAATTGTAAACATTTATAATATTATGGTACTAATTAGTTAAATTTAAACGGTTTTTTATAACTATATATTAGATAAAATTGAAAGACTCGACTAGAACACCAGCTTTTGAGTTTGACAGTTAGTTGAGACTTCAGTCAAATCAGACTTGTGAAAATAAAATAAAATAAAATAAAATAAAATAAAATAAAATCCAAAACCTGAAACGTAAAGCCGGTAAAGGTGCAGCAAAAGGGGAAGATAAAGCAGCGGAATCTTCCTTTTTCACTTTTTCGGAAACTAAATCCTATAACGATGAATCTATACGCACACGATCTGTCTTTATTTGATTTCACCAACTTCTCTGATAATCCAATAATCGATCACCATTCATCTTTCGGTTCCTTAATCAGACCTCACTCCGATTCTAATGCCAGTGATTATGGTGATGACGATGTTGCTGATGCTGGAAATAAACGAACTTCGGTGGCTGAGCCTAATCCTCAGAGTCCCACCTAAGCACCGCCATGACCGGACCTCGCCGCTGCCTTTGGGGATGGACTGGTCTTTACCTCCTCGCAGATGGGTATTTCCTCATTTCTTGATTTCACTTCTCGGTTTAAGTGAATTTTGATGTTTAGAATGCAAAGGTTTTGTTTTTAATTCATTTGAGCTAAATAAAATATATTCCTGTTTAGAAGGCAAAAAGGTTCAAATTTGAATCAGTACAAGAGGTCACGGTTGACGGGTTCGCAATCCCCTCCGTTCTTTTTAATTAATTGCTTATCTTACTTAAAAAGTAGAATTAACAAGTGGAGCTGCTTGCTATAGGAATATCGATTTTTTACGCTTTGATTCATTAATATGGAAAATTGATGCGCTAGGGTAATTTTTTTGTTTGTTTGTTTTACTGATTGGCATTTAAGGTTTTCTTTCCCTGTTAATTGTTAAGTTCCAAAGAACGAAGTGAACCATTCTAACGTTGTGACTGGTTAAGAAAGTTGATTTTCTGTTTGCTTCCTTTTAGCATTGTATACCATGCTGACTTATCCGGTTCATTGTACTGTTATCGTTGATTAGGTACCGGCTGTGTGGCTGCTATGTAGTATGTCATTAACATTGGTTGCCGGAAAGTTCTATTTATTTATAGCATTTTCTGTTTGGAAATTTGTTCATGTTCACCAATAACATTTTAATCTGAGTTTCAATGTAGGATGGGCGGGACACTGTTTGGCCTCATGACCCTCGGACAGGGTGGAGTTACTGTGTTACCATTCCTTCTTGGATTCTTCTACCAACATCCCGAGGTTCAGATTCTGTTGTGGTACTACTTATTTTTCTTAGAAGTATTTAACTATTTTAATTAGATCAGAATTTTCATTTTTGCTGTGATATTTTTCTTTCCATCTAGCCATATCTCTATGTTATTGCTCATGATACACTAAAAAATGTTTAGCAAGAAAGGCATGCTTAAGATGGGAATGATGTAATCTAGAGAGTATTTGAGAGGGATTGCAGTGAGCTTTATGAAATATGTATGTAGGAATGCAGACTGCTATGGTTTTAAAATGCACTGGGTTGTGCTAATAGGCCACTGGCCAATAGGTGTGCAATTAGATGTAGTACTGCAGCCACTTCAGGAGTTGTGATAGGCTGGTCTGGTGAGGGGGAGAACAGGAGCAAATCAATAGCTATGTATGATAAACAAGTAATATAGAAGTTGGAACTCTTGGAAACTGTAGGTTTGATAAACCTTCAGTTTCTGAAGTCTATTAATTAAAAAATAACGAGGTAGTTGCAAATAACAAAATAACCCTAGATTAGAACTCTGAAGATGACTTGGTCCTCTATATTGCAAACATGATGATATTTATGATTTTTTCCCCTTTTGCATCTTATTATCTGTGTGTAAGCCCTGTAGAGATTCTTTTTATTATTTTGTGGTGATTTTTCTCCTTATTTGTTGTGGTTGTTAAGTTCTTGTTAAGGATCGCTTGATTCAACTATTTTGTACTTGACATTCCTTGATGACAGTTTTACAGGGTTCAAGTTGGCATTCAATCACCAGAAGGCATCACTACCACCCGGGGAATATTACGAAGATTTAGTGATTTCTTAAAGCTACTATCTGAAGTAAGTTTTACTTAATTTTTATCATCAGAGAAAGTTTACTTTCTTCTTTGTATCTCATGCTTTTTTGGCTGTTATATTCTCAAATGCCTTACAATTTCACAGTTATGTTTTTTTTTTTTTTTTTTGGGGTCAAATACTTGTCTGTTTTCTGAGATGGAAAAGCTTACCATATTTTGCTTCATTTGCTTAATTTATTTTTATTGCATTTCTCATTTTTCCCTCTGCTTTGCAGCTTAAGAAGATCTTTCCCAAGAAAAATCTGCCTCCAGCTCCACCAAAAAGAATTTTGAGGGTGAAAAACAGAACACTGTTAGAGGAGGTAAGCTAAAAGATGTTTGTTTATTTTTCCTTTGCAACAACAAGAATCTTTATAATAATAGGTCTATGTGTTATCCTGAGCAGACAGTGCAGAAGAAATTAATTATGCCAAGTAACCTAAAAAGTTAAAAGTTTATTTCATGTTTTCTATGTATACATGGTTCAGTCCTTAACAATCTGGGTAAAAAGAAACTGAACATTTTAGGGTTTTGGTCGTGCTTATGAACCAGTGAATTTTGAATAGTGTATTGTGCCCTGCTTTAAACCTTTTCTTATTATGTATTGGCAGTCTGAAAACTGATCATGTACTTGTGTTATTTTGTTGACATTAAATGGTGTTCATTATCCTTTTGATGGTGCTTGAAATGGGCTTAGATTTTTAGATATATTTTTAGGAATGATGACATTCTCTAAATGGTTGGTTTATTCAGAGAAGGTGTTCTTTGGAGGATTGGATGGAAAAACTTTTATCAGATATTGATATTTCCAGAAGTGTTTCAGTGGCAACATTTCTTGAGCTAGAAGCTGCTGTGAGGTCTTGTAGGTGTTCCCTTAATGCCTCTTGTAAATGGATGAATATGTTTTACACCTTTAACTGCAGCCTGTCTTTGTAGTTTGGTTTAGACTTATAAGTTCACATTGAGTTATGCTCCATGATCTAAATGTTTTGTCTTGTTACAGCATTTGACGACAGTCAATCAAATGTTGTTTCTTCTTTCAGTAGTGTGGTTCCTTCAGTTCTGTCCAAGACCAACGTAGATATTGATAATGCATCTGATCTTGATAATGCTTCTTCTGAGATATCTGAGCTTGGAACACCAAGGCGAGGAAAAGACAATTCTGCTGGCCCTTCCATGGAATGTTCAACTTTGGAACCAAATTTGATTGAACCCTTGGAGAAAAGTACGAGGTATGGCATACTTAACAGCAACTTTATTCTAGAAAACCTTGAGAAGTTCTCCAAGCAAAAATTGCTCTCGGAAGGAGAAAGCGACAATCCAAGAGATAAAATAACCAAAAATTCTACTGACAGTAGATTTCTTCGTGGAGATGGAGCGGAGCATTTGCCTGAACTAGAGCATTGCAAAATGGATGGCCATGTTCGAAGATTGTCAACAGAAAGCCTTGGAAGTGATTTAAGTTCCATCCAAGCTAGTGACACAGCAAACTTGGGAATAGCTAGTTTGTTTGGTGATGGGTTGCATGACTTGCCTGAAAATGCTGATGCTCGTAGGGCCTTGGATTCTCTTAGCTCAGATTTGCAATTCCATAGAGATTTGCTTATCCTTGTTCTATCAGATGAGCGCCGTAAGTTAAAGCGGGTTCTTAATACGCTGCAGAGGAGACTAGCTACAGCAAAAACAGATATGGAAGATGTTATATCAAGGTTCAATCAAGAAAGTGCAGTGAGACAGTTCCTCACAACAAAGGTATTAAAATACTTATGGAAGCTTAATCATATAATTTGATTAGCATGAGATGACTGAATTGATTCATTTTCTCTTGTAGGTCAAGGATTTGGAAGTGGAACTTGAAACCACTAGAGAGAATTGTGATGAAAGCATGCAACAAGCTATTTTGCTTGAAAAAGAAAGATTTACTCAAATGCAGTGGGATATGGAGTTACTTCGGAAACAGTGTTTGGAGATGGAATTGAAATTAAAGAATGAACAGGTTTCTCTTGTGCTATTAACATTTCTTTATTAAAATAGTTATAGTCAATTATGAAACCCTTTAATAATGGTTAAAACGTTCCAGGATGAAAAGGCATATGTTGAGTCAGAAAACTCATCAATGATGAAGGAGAGAAAAATGTTGATTCAAGAGTTGGATGTTGCTAGGAAACAGCTTGCAGACTTGCAAAAACATCATGATGAGTTAGAGGTGAAATCAAAAGCAGATGTAAAGCTCCTTGTTAAGGAGGTGAAATCTCTTCGAAGCTCTCAATCCGAATTGAAGCAAGAGCTTAGCCGTGTGATGAAAGAAAAACTAGAGTTGGAGGTAATCCATTATCTTTTCCTTCATAAAAATTATACTATATCTGTTGCCTTTTTATTGCTCTTTTTTTTTTTTTTATTATCATGAAAGGAGCCACTCTTATATATATATAATCTCTTGAACCAATGGGCTTGACCCATCCCGGTCCATTGACACCATGGTTGTTCCAGTGGTTTATTGATTTATTCCCTACTTTACAGCCTTATGGTAAAGTCATTCTAAGCAAGAAACATTGCATTTGTAGGTTTGATTTATTTTAAACTGGTATAAATTCTCACAATGTTGTTCCATGTGCATTTTTCAGAGGGTTATGCAGAAGGAGAAGCAGAGGATGGAGCATGCCAATGCTGCAAACAGTAAACTGCTTCACGAATGCAATCTTCTTCGAGATCGGCTTCAAGAGTGCAGTGTTAATTTCCTTGGTGAGGAGGAGGATAAGTTGAATATCGATGCTTCATCTCCATCTGATGCTCTAGATCACTTGACAACATCTGATAATCGAATCGGTCTCCTTCTTGCTGAGGTATCCTTTGCACCCAGAGTTGAGTTATGAACACTTTTTATTTGGATACTCTTGAAACCCTTTCTCTCAAAATGGTTTTGGCATCTGGAGTGACTGTATATTCAAGGTTTGAAAATTGTCTTCTATTATGATAGCTACAAAATTGCATTCTAACTAGCATGAATGCATGTGTCTATGAATGTGGATTTCTCTATATCCGTATGTCTACCGTATTAAGGTAGTTATGAACCCTATTTTATTAATGAGAATTCTTGCTTTATAGAATATTAGCCAAAGATTAATAGGAGAGAATTCCCAGGATATAGGTGTGGAATTAGGGCTTAAAGGAGCCATTTAACTGCTTCCTAGAATTAGTTGAAATAGAACAGTTCTTAGGGCTGACTACATTGACCATGGACAGGCACAACTCCTTGCTCAAGATGTAGAAAATTCGGTGGCTAGATCGGAAGAGAGTCATAAGATAAAAGATGGTGATAAAAGAATCGACAATGAGTTGAAGAAGATGCTAACAGATATGTTTGTTGATAACGCAAGATTAAGGATGCAGGTGAACTTGGTAGTACGTTGTGTTCTCAACACATATGCTAAGACTGATGAAGATGATGATGGTGAAGAGTACGAGGAAGAAGAAGAGGAGAGACCTCTTTGAGTGACACTGTTCTGAGCAAATTCTTGTAAAGATAAAACTGTAGATGATACAAGTAGTGGATTGATAGTTATTTCTGAATTCATGAAGAACACACTCTTCTCATTTCTGGTTTAAAACTGCAAATCTGTTCTCAGCTTTTTAGTGTCTTATTTAATTCTTGTGTATTAAAATAACTTTGTTTGCATGTTATGCATGTAGCAATAAGAAGGATGCGATGAAAAATAAAATGATTTCGAGGGATTAATTAGCATAATTTTATTTAGTGATTCTTGTGTATTTATACAATTACAGTGCAAAGAGAAAACCTTGTGATATTTTGGTGTAATGTAGATATCATTTCTTGGATTTTGTCTTGCAACAGGTGAAACAACCGATTGAAAAAGGTGTTAGAAACTGAAAACATAATGGCTTAATACCTAAAGTGACCCAAAACAATAATCATGAAAAATGTAGAACTATTAAATAATTAGAATTTATATTTTAAAATAAATGGTAATTATTTTTTTGATTTTTTTTCTTTTCAAAAAAAATTAAATCTTTTTAATTTTTAAATAGCAAAATCAATAGTCACATCAGATTTTTTTTTTTTGCAAAAAATGAATATTATCTAAAATTACTAAAGAAAATTAGTAAAGTTTATCTGAGTTTTCAATTTTTTAATTTATTTAAACATCCAATATATATAAACATTTAAAATTCAGGCTTTTTTAAAAGAATTTCTTTCTGCATTTTTATGTTTTTTTGAATTATTTTATTTTCTTAGACAAAATTTAATTGAGTTGCCTTAGATTTTTTTAATGAAAATGATTAATCAATGAAAGTTAAAAGATCAAATTAAAAAAAAATAGTAAAAGTGCTACCGTGAGAAATTTCTCTATATTACAGGAGCCATTTTAGGTATTAAGCCAAACATAATAATAAACAGCATGTTTGGGGATGCATATGCTTTCTGAATCTTCAACATGGCAATGGAGTGGCGTGGGAAATTACTTGTCCCCACCTCCGAACATCCCCATCATGTCTTTGCTCGAACCCATTTGCTTCATCAGGTTCTGCAAGCTGCCCATACCGCCGATCTGCTTTAGCATCTGTGGAGGGAGGACCTTGCTCATGTGCTGTGCGTTCATGTTGCGAGACAAGGCACTCATTTCACCCTTCTTTGGAATTTTAAGCCCCTTCATCTTGCTCCATATCTTCGCAAGTCGTTTGTACTCCTCCATCATTTCCATTACCTCTCGAATATGACGCCCAGATCCTCGCGCAATCCGCATCATCCTCGATTCATTCATGAGCTTTGGGTTTGAACTATCCAACTCTGCAACAGATTAACATTCAACGTGTTAAAAGCTCATTATCCTATACTTCAGCAATATTACATGTCTTGAGAAATGGAATAAAGCAGCGCATTCACTTGCCTTCATTTGTCATTGAGTCCATCATGGTCATGTAGCGCTTGATCTTTGCCTGGCTTTCTTTTTCACGACCTTTCGGCATTAGTTCAGAGCTAAATCCTGGAAGCATTGAGAAAACCTGCAGAAAGCAACCAGAGTATTAGCATAAAGTAACCGTGTAAATTAAATAATACACTCAAGTAACAAAAAGGAGGGAGAGAGAGAGAGAGAAATAACAAAACATGGAAGTTATGACATCAAACATAAACAGAAATTAAAAGTTTGCAGAATGAAAAAAAAAATAATGTATCTCCTAAATTTAAGACAGGAGCAAACCACCAAATGAACATTCAACTACATCAACATTTGAAAATGCAACGCGGAGGAATCATTAAAAGGCACACCCATTAACAGAAAACTATCCAACTTTGCTAAAACGAAAATGCAGCAGAATGAAGACGAACATCAAAGAGAGTAGTTAAGAATAACCTGCCCAATTGGACCCATTTTGAGTATGTTCTGAAATTGCTCATACATAATCCTCAAAGTAAAGTTCCCTTCCGAAAGCTTTTGGAGAAGCTCGGGTTGTTGATCCATGGGAACAACTTCATGAATTTTGTCCATGAATCCAGACCAGTTACCCATGCCTATTCAGAATGATAATCACCGTGACCAGTGTTTAAAAAGGCGACTCCGAGGCGCTGAAGCGAGTACAAATAGCCTATTTATGTCCAGGCGAGGCGATTTTAGTGAAGCGCACAAAGGAGTTCATGAGGCGCAAAAGGCGCCGAGGCGCAGAGGCAATGAAAGGCGACGCCTTGTTTAAAATCAGAAAAAAAAAAGAACCTAAAAACAGAGTATGTTGAAGAAAAAGAAGAAAAGTAGGAAACTGATGAGTAAATGCAATAGAGGGAGAGGAGGAGAAAGAGAAGCAAGAGAAATTTGGAAAAAAGAAAAACCAGAGAAAACCCTTATCTCTGTCGAAGAAGAAGAAGAGAAAAAAGGGTGAGTGCTTCACGCGATAGAGGAGAATTGTGGGCCCACTTCTGGCACAACTTTTAACACGTGACTTTTTATTTATTATCAAAAAATAAAAAATAATAATTTATTAAAAAAATAAAAAGAAATGAGAATGAAATAATCATAGTAGAAAAATTTAGAAAGTTATAGACTAATAGTGGTCAACCCTTAATATTGGGCCATAGTAAGTTGACGCTTTTTATGGCCCAAAAGGTATAGTTTAAACTAGTAGTATATTATTTCTTTAACACAAAACATTAGTTATTTCATAAATTTTAACCCAAATTCTTTGGTTTGGTTAAAAAAGATGAATAAGAAAATAAAATATTTTAAGTAAATTGTTTTTTAACTATAATATTTATTATTTGAATAAATTTAATAATTATTTTGTAACTTTTATAAGTTCAATCATAATTAACATTGAAAGAATGCAAGAATGGTATTTAGGTAATAAATTTATTTGTACTTGGTCAATATATCTTTAATTATAAAAAATTACAACTTGAATTTTGTCCATGAATCCAGACCAGTTATTGCCTTATGCCTATTCAGAATTTTATACATTGACCGTGACAATGTTTCAAACAATCACCACCGTTTTGGAATCCATAATTTATGTGTTTAGAAGAATACATAAAAGAAAAAGAAAATGCATACCTAAAAGGCGGCTTACAAATGGTTTAACATCGAACACTTCAAACTCATCCATGTGCTCCCCAGTTCCTATAAATATGACAGGACTCTTAGTTGCAGCAACCCTGGTACAAGCCACAGAAGGACAAAACCATGAAACAAACATATCATGAGAACTCAACCTAATGATAGAAATGCAAATACTATCTTAAATAGACATACAAAATGAAGGTGAAAACAAGCATAACACTTACGCACTGAGAGCACCACCACCCTTTGCATGACCATCCATTTTTGTGACAATTACAGCACCAACTGCAACACTTTGTTTAAATGCTTGAGCTTGATCAAAGGCAGCTTGACCTATACTACTATCCATAACAAAAATAACAAGATCTGGTTTCTGGAACATACAAAAAAAGTAAAAATAATTGAAGTGGATATTACCATCACTTATCCTGAAATAAAATAAAATGAACATCTAAAATCTGAACAATACCGTTGCTTCAGAGACTTGACGCATTTCCTCAAATAGGGCAGCCTCCTGTTTATGGCGCCCACTGGTATCAACAATTATAAGATCGCAATTTTCCTTCTTAAATCTCTCAACACCTTCCTCAGCAATTTTCACAGGATCGGACTCCATGTAGCTGCATGAATAGCAGAAAACACATTTAAAGACATTCTCTTCAGTTAAAACCCACAGAAGGAATCATGACTACAAATCAAAAACATATATTCCAGATGTTAAATAAAAACAAATAATTTGAAACTAAAAGGATAAAGCATTAACGTCACAAAATACATAGAAATGTATACAGATATGTGCTACATATACAAGAAACAGAAAAGTAAACTAGCTGAATGCATGTTTTTCATGCTTCCCTCCTATGCCCTTTTATGAATTTAAAAAACATTCCAGTAATTAGGTACACACATCATATCACTGTTGAAAATTACATAGAGTCAACATTATTCCTTTCACATCCCCATTCTAAGAATTAAAGAACTTCAAATGAAAACTACCTTTATTTAAAACAAACAATTAACCCAAATTCAAAATTTCAATATGCAGCTACAAGTTGTGCCACAGGCCTGCAATGCAATGTCATGGCCTCTATTTGGCAGTTTTAACTCTCTTCACCACAATATTCATGGCTGATATTTACAACAATCGACTACAATAGCATTCATCATGTCCATAGCTACTATATATGTGACACAACAAAAAATACGTCCATAGCTGCAATTTACATCCTTGGCCACAAAAATGAATGAAAAGAAGAAAGTACCTTCCATAAAATGGAATTTTAGCTTTAGTGGCATTCTGCTTCAACTGATCAAAAGCACCAGCTCTGAACGTATCAGCACATACTAGAGCTGGTTTCCAACCTTTTTTCTGATGATAATAGGCATATTTTGTACATGTGGTTGTTTTCCCAGACCCTGAAAAATTTTAAAGAAAAAATCAACTGCAAAATTCAGGCATTCCACACAGTCTCACCAACACATTCAGAACATAGCAAATAGCAAGGGCTTTCACAATAATGGACAAACAATTGTACCATAATTCAAGCTACATGAAGACGTAAACAAAGATTACCTTGTAAACCAACAAACATCACAACACTTGTTTTCCCTTTCTTTGGTGTGAAAGACGGTTTCCCAGGATCCAGCATCTTACAAAGCTCATTAAAAATTGCCTATAGCAAAAAACAAACCATTTTTAGCAACCATATATAAATCTAATACAAGAATCAAAGCATGAACCAAATAATTTTCCTTTTGTTAAGTTTTGGATCAAAAGTTTCTCAATTAAATGAAGCTATCACATTAATTATATATCAGTAAAGAGCCATTAAATCAAATGTTATCAACATTTTGGATTAAAGACGAACGAAAACAAAAATCAGAACTTTAAGAAATCTCATTTGTGTTAGCACTGAATTAAGAGATATTATAAGATCAGAAATAAGGGGAAGGGGAAATTCTCAAAATCTATCAACCATATCACATTTTTACTTGCAGAATTCCATAAAATAATTCAAATATAAAACCCTCAATCCTAATTCTACTTTCACCTAAATTCTGAATTCGAAAAAAACAAAAAGAGCATAAATTGTTTCTGAAAATGAAATATACCTGCTGGATGATTTTTCGTTTGTTATGACCAGCTGCAAGATCATCAAGATTGACGATCTTCTTAATATTAGTTTGCATATCACGAACGAGCTTGAATTGAACATCGGATTGAAGAAGAGCTCTGGTGATTTCGTTGAGACATTCGTTTAAAACCTTCTCATCGATTATCGTGGCATTGCTCATCTGCTGTATAGCCCGGGAGATGCTCCCTCCTAGCTGTGCTAACACCATTTTCGCTAAACTTTTGCAGAGAAAATCAAAGAGATGTTTGTTCCTGAGAGTTTTGAAGATTTAGGGTTTTTTTTTTTTTTTTTTTAATTTTTTTTTTTGATAAACCTGATAGGAAGGAGAGGCCAAAGGGGAAGAAAAGAGAAACACGTGTAACCGGAAATGATTGATATTGGGCTGGGTTTTTTCTTCAGTTTGAACGACCCAACCCAAGCTTTTGTTGAGTTCAGTGCTTAGATTAATTTAAGAGGACACAAATTGTTTGCGACAAACAATAAGGTTTTTTTTTTTTGAAATAAAGACAAACTATAAGTTGATTTAGCAAGATAATCGTGTTAATTTTTTATTAATTAGAGAGATATTATATTCTTAAGATAAATATTTTTGACCATTTAATCAATTAGTAAATCTTGAATGTGTTAATTTTTTAAGTAAAATCAAAAGTTTTTATTATAAATTAATTAATCAATAGAACATATATTGATGATTATACAAGGAAAATGTTTTAAGTCACTTTTTCTTTATGTTAAAATAGGTCATTTTTTAATTCAAAAGAGTAGTTTTAGTGAAAAAAGAGAATGATGTCTATTTTATGAGACTTGCGTTTGAACAAATTTGTCTGTAATGTACAGCTTTATCAAAAGATTGAAGAAAAAATATAAACTAATATCTTCTAATTACTTTTAAACTATTCAAAAAAGATAATCTATATAAATAGTTCCTCGACTATATGGCATTTTTTAGTCTCCTTACTATAAAAAGTTACAACATGATCTCAAATTAAAAAAAATAACAAGTTAGTTAGTAGCATTAAAAATTTAACGACGATTGATATGCCATTTAACAAAAAATAGAATAATAACACATTAGTCATTCTTATTTATATATTCCGATCAATTTAACACTTAAACATATCGTGTCAGCATTAACCACAGTTAATTTACAAAAAAAATAAAAAAAATGGACGAATTCCATTGCCCTTTCAAATCTGAGATCAAGTTTCAGCCCAAATTGATATGATAATTAAGATTCAAGAAAAGAAAACATCAAGTTGTAATTTATAGAAACGACGGCAATGAACTCAACTCGTAAATACTTTGTTTCCTCTGAATTTCCATCCAATTCTTGATTCTATATTTATAATCGAAAATATGATTAAATTGATAGAATGAGTAAATGACAAAAATTAAATTTATTGTGTGTTTTTAATAAGTGTTAAACTGATCGAATATGTAAATATAAAAAAATAAATGTATTATTGTACTAATTTTAATTAACTGTCACGTCATCATTTGTTGAATTTTTAATGACACCAGATTAACTATTACTTTTTAGTCGAAAATTATTTTTATAATTTTTGTAATTGAAGGACTCAACCAGTCGAGAGACTATTTATATAGTTTTTTTTATTATAAAAAATCATCCTTATGACTTTAATGAGTAGTCTTTCTTTAGGATGTTATTGTTGGGAATGTGATTATATGAAATCTTAGCTTTAGTAGCATTCTACTTCAAATTAATCAAAAGCACCGGCTGTGAGTGTATCGTCACACACTAATGCTGCCTTCCATTCTTTCATGTTTACTTGTTGAATCGGATTCGACTTTTTTTTTTAAATGATAAAGAAATTCAAGCTAAAGTATTAAGTTAGAACATGTTTATAATACGAGTATTTGAGCTATATTATGACAGAGTAGACGAAGAAGCACGTTCAGAGCATTATAAAGAATTGAGAGATAGTAGTTTGGTGGTGGTGGGAACCCCGGTAACTTATCGGCAATTATGTTACGTTCACGAAAGATCTAAAAGAATCAATAATCCAAGCATGTCGACGGATGAAGGAGATGCATCGTACCAATTGAAGAGGGCTTTGGCCTGCCGAAGGTTCTTGTAGGAGCTAAACCATTTGATCACTAACTATTTGGACTAATAAGCGCTCAAAACTGTTTTGTCGTGCAGCTTGAAGACCGAGAAACAAGTTTCATGATTCGACCTTTAGGGGCGAGACAACACCCACGGTCTTGTAGAAAATCGATGATCCAACTACCATCCGAGTCACGAAACGTCCCACCTATAACGCCAAGTCCAAGGGACGGGATAACCGATGCATTAGTATTGATAGAGATCCAGGCAGGAAGGGGTTGCCATTGCAAATACTCCATGCTGAGCTGGATGATCCTACGTTTGTCATGGCCGATGGTGAGATTGTCAAAGTTGATGATAGTTTTGATATTGGATATCATGTCAATATGAGGTTGAACTGAACGTCGACTTGTAAGAGAACTTGAGAGATCTCTTTGGAAAACTTTTTAGAACATGCTCGTCCACTGTTTTCCTAAAACCATATTTTGTTAATTATTTTGTTTATCAATCAAATCAAGAAAAAAGAAAAGATGGTTTTTCGAGGAAAATGTATAAAGACAGTTGTTTGTGTGGATGACTACCAATTAATTAATGTTACCTATAATAAGTGGATTTAACGGAACAAAGTACTAGATTTTTTAACAAAAATAAAATTAAAGATTTGAGCCTTAGTGTTATGAATGAAGCAAATTAAGTTAGAGTGAGAGGATCATAAATGTAATTAATTGACAATTATTTTAATAACGTGACACTTTAAAATTGTGTAAAAATAAAATTTAAGAACTAAATTAAAAAAAATACAGAATTCAAAGTTTAAGAGGATAAAATTTGTTTTATCCCTAAAACAGTAAGACCTCTTCTAAACAATAAAACATTTTGTTCAAACTAAATCATGCGTTTGTTTAAAAATTATTGTTTTTTAAAGGTAAAAAGGTTAAAAATAGCCTTTAATGTTTTACCTTTTTAGTCTTATTCTTTTTTTGGTGCAAATAATCACTTAACGTTTTATTTTTTGTTCAAATTTTACTTTTGTTGGATGAAAACTGTTAGTCAACTAACGGTCAATGCTTGAGACTGACGTGGCATGTTTGCAGGGCATGAGGAGATGATACGGCAATGCCACGTGGCACTTTGCTAATGTGGCGATTGGTTAAAAATAATTAATTATTTTTTAATTTTTTAAAAATACCACGTCAGCAAAAATTACATGTGGCATCGCCACGTCATCTCCCCATGCCTTGTAGACATGTTACGTCAGCCTTAGACATTGACCGTTAGTTGACTAACGGTTTTCAAACAACAAGAGTAAAATTTAAACGAAAAATGAAACCGTTAGTTAGTTGTTTGCACCAAAAAAATAGAGTTAAAATGACGAAAATGTGAAACGTTGAGGTTATTTTTGATATTTTGCCTTTTTTAAATTGGACCCTAAAACTATTTTTTCATAAAGAACGAGTCGGGTCGGGTGAGAGTTGAAGTATATAATTTTCGGGTCGAGTTAATTTTTTTAAAGATAAATTTGAGTCGGATTTAAATTTAAAATTAAAATTAAAATATTTATTTTTGAATTGAGTATGAATTGACAAAACCGTAACCATCCCTAAACATAAGCTTAGCCAGCAGGGAGATTCTGATTGGGTCATGTCCGACATCAGTTCGTCAAAAGGGCTTATGAACCAATAAACATAAACCTTTCAAATCTAGAAACGGCCTACAATACATCAAGTGACAGACACACACCGCCATTGTCTATATCCGATTTCCTACATTAAACTCGAAAATTCTCACTCCTTGCAAAGAGGGAGAGAAAATAGAAAAGAGAAGAGGAAGTGGGATACTCAAATCCCCTCTAAAACCCTAATTTCTAAAATTCATTTCACCAAACGAAGTCCGATATACTCTTTAATTCATTCTCTTAGGTTGAGGTAGAAGTTTCTGGGCCAACCGTGGCCATGTGGAACAATAACAACAACGGTGCTCAGATTGCGCCACCGGGAACCGGTGGATCCACCATCCCGCCGCCTCCAGCTGCTCAACCTTCGTACACCTTGCTGGCTCCGCAGGCGACGCCACAGGATGATGAGGCGAAGCTGGAGGAGAAGGCTCGGAAATGGATGCAGCTTAACTCTAAGCGATATGGAGATAAAAGGAAGTTTGGTTTTGTCGAGACGCAGAAGGAGGACATGCCTCCTGAGCACGTCAGGAAGATTATCAGGTGAGAGCTTTATTGTTTCATGTTTTGACATTTTTAGCAAGTTTGAGGACAGAGTTAAGGGTGAATTTGCTCTGCATTTGAATTTGTTCTGGCGTTCTTGATTTTAGTGTTTTGTGGATTAATATTGTTACAGCTTCTTTATACTAGGGTTACAAAGGCAGTTTAATCCTAGTCCTGGATTTAAAATATAAAAGAAACTTATAATGTTTTCCATCCAAAATATTTCTAATATTTAATAAAACTGAAATAAATATATATTATAAGAATATAAGCTCCTGCATCATGCCTGCATATTGAGTTTGCTTATGGAAGGGCTTAGGTTGGGTGCTATGGTACAATATGATCCGTATACCATATAGCGGACTCCACATAGTAGGAAAACTGATAAAATGTTAGTGGTTTTCCAGTTGCTCTCGTTGTTGGATCAGTGTATAAAATACCCCTTGGAAGTAGGAAGTTCATGGTTACTTCTCTGTGTAAAGGAAAGGTTTAATTGTAAACTGTATCTGTAACAATGGCATGTGTTCTATATTTATTTTCTGCTTTGATGCCTGATTCTCCTCAAGATGTGAAGACTGTTGAGCTAATATATACACTTTCCTTTATTTTTGAGCTATTTGATTCTCACCAGTTGATCTTTCATGATGTTATTTACACATTTTGATTTTTTTTATTGAAGGAAGGTACTCTCTTGGTTGAGTTAATATAGCCACTCGTGTCCCTTTTATGATAAATTTATATCTAATGGTATAATTGTTTTCTCTTTTTTGTTGTGTTAGTCTTTAGGATGGTTCCTGGTTTAACATTGGTTCTAGTACCCTGAACTTTCTTTGCAATATGCATGATGTAATAATGGTTAGTTTTGTT
>JAGYYJ010000804.1:0-27950 GCA_019671005.1 Hibiscus mutabilis | reverse complement strand
CTCACTATATTTCATCTGCTCAAACTTCACTTTTTAAAACACAGTAAACGTAATAACTAATTAAATGCTATGTTGAATTGTATTTTGAAACCCACGAGAACCGAATTAGGTAGAATGCTCCTGGAACAATTTAATTATTGGATTAAGGCAATGTATCTTGCCTCTCGGCTACTCTTTATAATTCTTCCTAAACCCATTGTTGCAATGTAACCCCATTTTGGTTTGATTGTTTCTGGTGTTGATGTTCCAATATATTTAATTAGCTGCATATATGTTCAAAACTTGCACGCTCCAATTTTGGAGGACCGCAGGTTGTTTATATAGCTATCGTGGATCATTTCTCAACTCTTTTCTGGGGAAGCTTCTTGTGTTGGAACAGACGTCTTGCTGGTAAGTCGGCTTTTATCGTACCTCTTTCGAAGGTAAATGATCTCACTCGCTATCAGATTTGGCTCTTCGATTCAAGTTTGTCTTCTATTCAAGTGGAGGAGCCAAATTATTTTTAATTAAAAATAGGATCACTTAAAATAATGTGTTAATAGTGAGGGTTGATTTATTAATTTGTTTCACTAGGAATCCAATTGTTTGAATGCAACGTTTATGACTAACGCTTATTATACAAACTTTGTTAATACCTTTTAACGCCTCTGTTATAGCTCAATGACCAAATTGAAGCAAAACTTAAAGTTCAATAATAACATTGAAGCAATTGAAAGTTTGATTACCAAATTAAATAATTTAACAAAGTTTAGTGACCATTTGTGAACTTTAATTCCTAACATTTATCTCCTTATCATTTTCTATTTTTTATACAAAAATTATTAAATATAAATTTTTTTGGATTAAGTAAAAAGATAATTATATTTTCATTCAAAATGGGACAAAATGAGCATTCTTAACTACTAGGCCTATTAATAGGTTTCATTAATTTTCTTTAAATCATCAGCATTTAAATTTTTAAATTATTAAAAAAATGTTAATTTTAGTTGATTGAATTTTCAACAGATTAATATGTATACCTTACTTCAAATCTGTTTTAATTTTATTTCAATTTATATTTATTGTTTAGCTATTTATCATCAATATTTAGTTATTTACCCTTTTACTTTTCATTTCCTTCCTTTCTTCGGTGTTTGAAAGAAATTTTTTTTTCTTAAATCGCTTTGAAAATATAAAATTGAAGATTTTAAAAGAACTATGGTTCTTAAAAAAAGTTTGTTCTCCGCTACTTTTTCAAATTAATTTTAAATCCAAATCCATTTTTAAAAATAATAATAAAAATAAGGTCAAAAATGGTCTTTTTGAATAAAAAAGGGTAAAACTTTGATAATAAAATTGATACATGCCCGTATTTATCCATAAAACTTAAATCCTAAATTTCTAAAAAACTAAACCTTAAACCCTATACACTAAATTCTAACACAACCTTAAATTCTAAACCTACAACCTAAACCCCCAAACATTAAACCCTAAACTAAAACCCTAACCCTAAAACTAAAGCATGTGTAAACCAAAAGTTTACACAAAGGTATCAAAGTTTTTCCTAAAAATACTTTGCAAATCAGCTTTAGAAAAATTTTAAAATTTAGTTTTGATTTTTTAATGTTTTGGTTTTTGGATATAAAATTAGCAAAAATGTTATTTAAAATATTTTTTTGGCTTTTAACATTATGCCTAAAATGAATATTTAACTTTCTACAATATTCAAGAATAAATACTAAATTGATAGAATTTTAAATATGTGGTAACTTATCAATCATTTCATTATAACCAAATTGATGGAATGTATAAATTTTGAGACTAAAATTGTTATTATATCCTGTCACATCACTATTCTGCCTAATATTTAATGTCAAGACATATTTGTACACTTTTTAATTATGACATAAGTTAAACTTTTAGAAAAAGAAACTTGTTTATTACCAAACACATAATTGGAGTCACCTTGGTGTTACCTATTCAAGTTTTCTGCAGCTTTGCCCCGACTATTCTGACCGACTGGGCGTTGCACACCTAGTTTTCATGGGAGTCTCATGTTATAGCTCGCACACACAAAGTCTCGAACTCAAAACACGCTAAACGATACCAAGTTGCTTACCACTTGATCAACCTCGTTGTATTTTACTTAAAAAGAAGTTGATACTTGGATTTGTGAAAAGTTTTAGTTATTTTTAAATTTTACTTATAATGCTACAAATGAATATTAATTACTAAAACATAAACAATTTTGATTGCCTCTTTATAAAAAAACAAGAGGATTGTTGCAAATCACTTTCTTCAACCTTAGTTTACCTGTTGAAGTTTCTAGTGAAATGGACTTTGAAGTTGATAATTGTATAGAGGATGGACATGCAATACTTTCTGCTTCAGCTTGTTTGATGTTATGAATGAATTTAACTTTAATTTGTTTTGATCATACACGTGCAGGAAATTAGTTACTTATGTTGAAGCACCTCATGGTAATGATGGAACAATGAGCTGAACAAGATGCGAGTCTGGTTGAACAAAGAGACGGTACATGCATTTTATAGTCATGCGGATGGGTTTCATGAACTATCATAATGGATCTAAAATGGATGGATCCATCGTTTGCTCTACGACCACCCTTAGCACCAGAGTTGGCTGTAAAGCAATGGCCTCTGTTCGAAAATGGCTATTATAAAGTTTGTAAAAGTTAACACTCATCCCTTGAACACTGTGTTCCTTTTCTCTGCAAACTTATGTCTTAAATTGTGGCCACATCCCAAAAAATTCCTTATTTTCTATGATTAACCTTTCTCATCTTCTGTTACTAAATGGCCGTTTTAGATTGCTTTTTAATATTTGATCTGCTCAAATACAACCGCAAGGAGTATAAATCTTGTGCCCCTTTGGTGCCCTATGTATGTCTCCAATGTTAAAAATGGGTTTAAAGTTTAGGTTAGTATTCAGGGTTTAGGGTAGATTTGTTTTTTAAGGTTTATAGTTTAAGATTTAGTATGGTATATATAAAGACAGCAAAAAGGGCTGTGTTTTTTTTCCAACTGTGTTGGGGCCAAATAAACATTAGGCATCATACATCAACTAACTCCTCTTATTTATGCCGGAGTTGAAGACCCAACTCAACTTCTTCCAATTGGAAGAAAGCACTGTTTCACTTTGAATTCCAAAGGAAATAAATGGTGGACAGTACTGAAGCTGGGGTCCAACCTTGTGTTGTATCTCAGGTAGTTTTTGTATTGATGTGCAAAATATGCATATTTCCTTAATCTTCAAGTACATGAATGCCTAAAAGACCTCAACCGTCAATAAAATGACCTCTAAAAAAGTAACAATAGAAAATCGATCTAGTAATATATTTACTGCAACTTGATCACAATCATCAAACTTTCCTTCAAGGGCAACAAGAAATGACAAAGGACGAACAGCAGAGTTTCTTACACAACTGGGAAATTTAATCGCAAAATACGCCGCTATAATAGTTATGATACATTTCTCACCTAGCTGAAAATCTATCAATAGCCAGAGCTAGCAGAGATGTAAAATACATTGAAAAAGAATCCCCAACACAATAGGAGTAGTTCCAGTTAAATTCACCTAATTTAAAAGCATCAACGAAAAGACCTGGGCACACCTCATCAAATAGTTAACCAATACCACAAACGACTGCAATCTTCCGGTTCTTAAAGAAGGGCTTGTACATAAAGAAGTATCAATCCCCCTCAATAGCAGCAACAACCACCCCAGCAACCATATCCCAGTCACCTGTTTGGCTAAGAATAGCTACAATGCATTTATGGTATAGAAGCCCAAAAGAAGGAGAAATATCTTCATAGGGTAAATTCTTTTCGTGCCAAGTTCAACTTTCTAGTAGCTGTCTGCCCCCTGCACTCACTATCCTGCCCAGTCGAGTACCACCAAGATTAGGGCTGTCACCATTTCCAGGGACCCCACCAGTGTCTAAGGCAAATGCTATTTTCCAACCATGTTTTTTTGTTTTACTGCTTGAAGGCGAGCAAAACATATGAGTTGTTTAGAAGAGCATCTATTAACTAGAAAAACAATCAGATATCAGCTATGCTGGCTGAATCTCTTCAAACGGCCCTTCTGAAAATAGAAGGCCCTGAGATTTGAGAAGCTCAAAACTTTAACAAAGTTTAAAGTTACCTCTTTGGGGGAAACTTTAAAGATTTTTAAACCAATCTTCGAAGCTTGTCCTCTTGAACCAGTCACTGCTCCCCTCTGATTGCACAAGGTGCTAGCGCCAGACATGAACTTCAAGGACGTCAGTCTCCAATATCGATAAACCTGTCTGCATATAGATTCTCCCACTTGACAAGCCATAAACTGCAAACAGAGAACCTACAAAATCAGTGTGTAGACTGTAGAAGCATAATACATCCAATGCTTTCTGTGGTTAATTGCAAATCTCCAATTCTGACAAGTATGAAAGTCATAATCTCTGCGAATATATTCATCGTTAATATCATCATGCACCAGCATCTGTTAAGAAAACCTTGTCTTTGCAGGTGGCAAGTTTCCAAGTATTAAAGAATTAATGGGCAGTCATGCAGGAAATATGGAGTTGATGCAAAATAAAACCAAAGCAAGCTAGGCTATAAAAGAGCAAAATCATGAAATTCAAGGTTGTCAACATAATCATATATAAACAAGAAATGGGGAGGCTTGCTTTAGGAACATGAGTAGTCACACTTGCCAATACTCAAATGGTGCTTGATCTGAAAATGAAATACAATACGAGATTCATCATTCAAAGGTAATCACTGATCACTACTAACAAGTTACCATTCAAGAGGATCACTTTAGTGGGAACCAGACATATTTGCCGGTCTTAACAAGGTATGAGAGTGCTCAAGAGGCATTGCAAAGAAGCACTTGAGTTAAAACACCCCAAACTTAAGACCACATCAACTTATTACATTGAACCCATAGAACAAGATTACTGGGAATTCAATGGCTAAGATAATGAAACAAATTCAAAGAAAGAAGAGCAATTAAAGAACACCTCTTTTAGAAGAAAATAAAGGCTTCCTTTAAAATGATTATGAAGACCTTCTTCCGGTTGTTATAACACTTACAAATGAATCCCCTTATCTCCTTCTTGGCATTTCAATCTTTGATTAAATTTATTTTATTCAACACAGAAAGGTAGCAAAACGTGAGTCTTTGCATCTTGAGATGAAACAATGTTCTCAAAATACTTATGCTATGCAGAAGGAATCCCGAAATCTCAATTGAGTAAAATGAAATTAAACTGAAACCCAAACCTTGAATCTCTATAAATGTTCCGACTGCAGTTTGTTAGCAGAGAGAAAGCAATCAGAGTTTCGGTACGGTGAGAAACGGACAAGGACAAACCATATTTTGTTTGGGGGATAGTATGATCTGCAATGGGCGTACTATCGGTTGCTGGATCACTTCTAATCGGGTACTGTTATTTTAATTCTTATTTTTAATAATAAATTTGGAGGGGATGATAATTTAAGTATTAAAGTCGATCAGAAAATTATGGTATTTTTACTTAAATAATATCATTTTAACTATTTATTATTAAAATTAACAAGCATATTTAATCAATAGTCAAGTTATTTATTTTTGTTCTCTCATATCTTTTTTGAAAATACATTCTGGGGACTATTGTGAATACCTTTTTTCTTCCTAAAGTCCTCTATTTCTCTCTTTTAAGATTGGAATTAAAATTAAAATTTATAAAAACTATTTATTAAAAGGAAACTTTGATACATGCCATGGTAAATTTTAGGGTTAGGTTTTAGTTTAGGGTTTAAGGTTTAGGAGTTTAGGTTATGGTTTAGAATTCAGTTAGTGTTTAGAATTTAGGGTTTAGAGTGTGTGGGGTTTATTTTTTAGGGTTATGATTAAAATTTTTGTGAATTTTAATTTTATAGTATAAATACACAAACTTGTTAAAATAGATTCAAAAAATCATTTATGAAATATAACAATTTTCCGATACGCAATCAAAATATGTCAAGTCGATGTGCTTTTCAAAAGGCGAAGCCCAAAATGTATTTACTTGTGTGATAGAAATCTCACACAATTTTGTAGCAAGTAATGATTTTGAGGTGCCTGAACAAAAAAAGCGTGTTTATCCATTTAAAATAATAATGTGGTATTTTTATTAATTTTTTAATTATTTTAAAAAAAGCTTGAAAATTAATTTTATATAAAATCCTAAAATTTATAAAAATTCAAATCAGCCCATAAATCCCTAAAAATCCCTAAATCTTAAACCCCAAATCGTCAACCGCCCATTTCCCCTCACTCACCGCCTTACCGCTTCAATCAGTGTAACCCGAATGACCATTTTTTCTCACTCATCACGTTTGATTGGCACACCGTTCGCCAATTTCCGACGACGGCAAGTGAGGGAAAATAGTTGTCTGGGTCCGGCGACCGAAAGAGTAAGGTCGGCGACGGCGGTGAGAATTTAAATTTAGGGATTTGGGGACTATTTTAGAAAGTTTTAAAATTTTAAGATTTTTTTGTAAAATTTTTAATTATTAAAAAAATAATTATTTAAAGAAATTAAAAATGCCACCTGTCGCATTTTAAATGGATAACGATTTTTTTAACTTTTTTAACAGCCGGGCACCTAAATTTCTAACTTTAGAAACTTTTTTACAAAAATTTTTACAAAAATACTTACTTGGGCACTTATTTTTTATTTAAGCTAACACAAAAGGGACATATTGAGTGGGACATAGGGAGCATATAATTAAGACTTTTTATTAAAAAGCTGATCATGTTTTTAAGGAAAAGGGTAAGTTCATGAATTTGAGTACTCAATGAGTTGGATATGTATAATTAAAATAAAAATATCAAGATATTAGCCAATATTTATAATTTTTAGGTCTAAGGGTTTGATTCTATGGTACAACGGATTATGGTTCAAATTTTAAATACGACATTACTAAAAGAGAAAAACTTCAATACACAGTATGTGTAAACTAAAGTTTACACAAACCTTTTTAGGTTTAAACAATTTAAGGTTAGTGTTTAGAATTTAGGGTTTAGGGTTAAAATCTAGAGTTTAAGTTTAACCATTTGATTTTCAAAGAAGAAAGAAAAAGACAAAGAGGGTAGGTTTGAAGGAGGTAGGTGAGCACAAACCAATAGGCAAATTTAAACCCAGCCTAGAAGGGAGAATATAATTAGTTGGAATTAGCTACGAAAAACCATTTGATTATTAAAAATAAAAAAATAATTAATTTTACCATTGCGAACCTGTGTCGTTCTCCGCTCGCAATGGTCGCCGCACCTCTCTTCCGACACCAACTGTTGTAATCCTACCAATAGCAATGGGCGGCTGGTGGTTGGTGCCACGGGGAGAGGCATAATGATCTGGTTGCAGCAGCAAGCATAAAAAATAATGTCCTGAATTCAAACTAAAAAGTTTCTGCACAAGACGTTTTCACCCTCCAACCTCCTAATCACAATGGAAATCCCGCAAAGTGCCACGCCCTGAGAATATAATCAACGCCATTGGCTTCAAATGATCCAAAAAAAAAATTGATTTTTAAATAGGCGTATCCTAAATTTTTAATTATTTTGAAAAATCTGTTATATTGGATCACCTGTCGCCTAACTGCCAATCGCATGCTGAGCAAAAATGCCCCTGGTTTGCCCAAGATCTGTTCTTTTGGTTTTCCTTCACAATCACATTTTGGCTTCTGCCTGAATTGCAAATGAAACCTTAATTTTGGTTTTCCTTCAAAAGGAATTTTGGATGGTGCGGGAAAGTACAAACGTGAAATTTCTGCTGATGATGGAATCATCAATTTGTCTTTATCACTATGGTGACGGGTACGTTATACAAAAATTCGCTCTTTTATTTTCATCACTTGTTTATTTTATTTCAATTTGATCAAATTGTATCTTCTGAATAAATTGCTAACAAACAAATTTATTCTACTTATTTCCAATCTACTATTTCTCCTTTTGATCAATTATGTTTTCTAATAAAATCTAACAATGTTAGGCATTCACCTTTTTTCTTTTAGGAACTTTCTTTTTATTTTTGAAAGGTAATTTTTTGTTTACTATTTATAGTTCAAACATCAACTTCATTTCTTATAAATGATATAAAGGTTTCTTGTTTAAATTTTCATTTTATGTCTATACTTTAAAAATTCAATGTAATGTCTATAATACAAAAATGGTTAACCATCGATGACATACGCATTTGACCCCTATTTTAAAGTTAATTGGGAAGCGAGAACAGAAAAATTATATTTATTAGGAAGGAACTACTTGAACTAAAGTGTTCAATGTTTTTAGACTTACTGTTAAGATGATGATGTTGATTATTTTGGAGGTTTGTTGCAGAACTCAGTAGCATTGTGGAACTTAGAGGTGGAAATTTTTCTTTTGTCTGAAACTAGTACTCATTTGAACCATAGAATGGCCGAATAGGGAACCTGGTAAAAATGCACATGTTTATAAAATTGGAGTGTAGCAGGATTGATGCATGGCAGCTTAAACTGGTTTATAATAAAAATTAATTGAGAAAAAAATTTTTTGAAATGGGAAACAACTAACAAAAGACTTGTTTTTACTTATGGGAAAGTACATCATCAATCTTAGTTGTATTTAGGAACATTTAATTTGCATATTTGATATTTGCCTTTGATCTTAAAAGATTGATGAATTGATGCTCTGATGAAGAAATGTAGTCTTCTGGTGGTGGTTTTCATATGTCTCCAGGTATGGAGAAAAGGTAATGTCATGTTGCAGCAATTCAAGAGCAAAGAGTTAGTAAATGCCACCAGGAATTCTAGGAGCTAGAGGACGAAAAGAAGAATTATATTTATTCACTTAGTAAAAAAGACTACCTGCCACCGTTATTCTGCACACATAAAAAGGAATATTCCCTAGGATAACTTGTCAAGGCTGAGGGCAATAAACCCTAAGAGACCCTACTATATGAGGGCAAGAAAGGTCACATTTCAAGATAGCCAAAATTAAGGGGAAATTATCTTTTTCTCTCTCCACTAGGTCGGTCACCATTGCTGAGTGAAAGAAGGATCTTCTAGTAGATTAAGTTATTCAAAAAAAAGCTTGGGAAGCTCACGCTAAGCTCACCTATACACTAGGGTTACATTGGAGACTTTGAAATTTCATTCGTGTAGTTCATATCTATTGATTGAATGTTTTTGAGATACTTATTGATGAATATTTTATACCCAAGTCATGAGCTGGTTTTTTGTGGCTTGGGTTTATTGTAGGATGATTATGGTTAACGTAACATTTTTGCTGCTTATTTGCTTTGTTCATTGTTTATCTAGCTTAGATTTGTAAGAGCCTTGAAAGTTGGCCTTAATCTATATTTGTTACCTAATATAGAAAGAGTTAAGTTAAATCTAGTGGACAATGGGGTATATCTAGGAAGCTTAAACTCTAACTCACCTTATACATAAAGGAGGGTTTAAACGGTTAAAAGGAGTAAGGTTTAACAGATAACATCTTGCTAGGGTTTACGCAGACATGTATTGCTTTAGCTTTTCATTATCAATCTCGTGCTAGACATAGTGTAAAGGCACATTACTGAGCTTTGTCGAGCAGTAGGGCCGTAATGTTTTGTTGCGACTTGCATAGGAGTTAAGTATATGATTCATCAGTAAACCAGCCTTTCATTCTGTTATAATTGTGATCCAAATTCTTTTGGGATTTGGTTTAAAGTAAGAATCCTACTTTTAGTAGATCTTGTTTACTTTATATTAATTAAAGGTAGGAAAATCAGTTTGAGTAGAATTTGTTTCTATGCAAGTTTCCTCTATAAACAAGGAATCTATCCCTATAAATAGAAACTAGGGATTAGAGGTTTAGAAAGAACATCATAAATCAGTTATAATCTCTTTCTCCATTACAGTGAAAGTTTTCATCATCTGCTTGTGGTTTTTCCCTTTTGGGTTTTCCACGTAAATTCTTGGTGTTATTTTTTTCTACATTTGCGCTTATTTACTTGTCTCATCATTATCGTCTCGGCAATATAACAAATTGGCATCAGAGCTTTTCAGGTTACTCAGGATAATGACGATGGTGATGTATGAAATTCCACTGCTGGATCGCAACGTCTGGTTTTTGCTATGGCAAGTGAAGGTTTGAGATGTTCTTGTTCAGATGGATTTAGATGATGCATTAGATGGGTTTGATAATATGCTAAAAGAATGGTCGGATACAGAGAAGCACCGCAAGGATAGGAAAACTGCTTCCCAAATCCGTTTGCACTTATCAAACAGTATTTTGCAGGATGTTCACAAAGAGAAGGCAACTGTCTACTTATGGGTAAAATTGGAACAAATTTGCATGAAGAAAACTTTTAATTTTACTTTTCTCATTGCCCGCTTCATATTTTTCTGTTAGAAGCACCCTCTTACACAGCCGTAATACCCTTACTCTTGAAGAGGCATATGATAATTTAAATTCACATGACAAGATACAACATCTTACCGGCTCTGAGTTCCAGGCAGAGGGTTCTATGGTGCATGGATCGACTAGTTTAGACCGCGAAAGAAAAGGTGATCATAATTTTGGCAGTCAAAATAGAGGCAGGTCCAAGTCATCAAATCGAGGTAAAACATGTTATTTCTGCAAAAAGAAAGGTCATATTAAATCTGAGTGTTACAGATTACAGAATAAGATAAAGAGGGAATCTGAGAATCAGAATTCCAGTGAAGATGAAGTTGATCACAGAGGAGTATAATAATGGTAAACTTTTAGTTGCTTCCGGCGAAGACTCTATAGTGAGTGAGGAGTGGATTCTTGACTCTTGTAGTTTTTATATGAGTCCAAATCGGGAATTTGCTTAGTACCCAAAATAAAGAATCGCGCACGTGGGTTTTAGTAATAAGGACTTAACACGCAAAAAATTTCCAAAGTTTGTGGCTAAAGTAAAAAGTTTTGGGGACCAACATGGGAATTTTTCCAATAATTATTTTTATGAAATGAATAGTTTATCCCGTATAAGAATTTTGGTAGGAATCGGATTTTTGGCAATGTAGATTTTGTGAAAAGTTATAAAGGGGATAAGTTTTTAAATTAATTAATGATTATTCGAACCAAAAATTATGAAAATTTAGTAAACTTAGAGACTTGGAAGAATGATATGGTTTTTGAATCATTTTTATTCGATTTAAATTCGATTCTATGCAGTTTTTGGTGAAATAGGTGAAAATGGCATTTTTGAAGATAAGTTGATGCATTAAGGGTAAAATGGTCTTTCCATCCTTACTTTATGAATATTTTTTTTATTAAGGATAAGATTAGGCAAGTGTTGGCTTGATTGGTTATAATTCAAGGGCAAAATAGCCAATTGACTATTAAAGGATTTTTATATTAAATTAGATGACTTAATATGCCATTTGGCATAAATTAAAGAAATAGAAAAGTTTGGATTTTTCTATCTTCTTTCTCCTTGCCGTGAGGTTCCAAGAAAGGGTAAGAAAACTTTGTTTCAATTTTTTAAGCTTGCTGGATTGGTTTTGAGACTAAGACATGAAACAAGAAATTTATCTTCATTGAATTCTCTTTCATTTGACATAAGTTTTGCATAGTTTCCATTTCTAAGTTGAGTTTGGTATTTAGGTGGATGAAGAACATGTTGGAAACTTGTGTTTTAATGGTTGTTCATGCTAAAATAAGCTTATGATGTTGTTTCTATGGTTCAAATGATGGAAATTTCAAGGAAAATGGTTAAGTGACCATTCGGTTAGATTAGGGAAAATTAGGGGAAATTATGGCAAAATTATTTTGATAATGGAAACGATGAGAATGATGTTATAATAGCTTGATTGTTGTTTTGATGAAGAAATAATCATGTTCTTGAAAGATGGAAAATTAGGGTTTATGTCAAGTTTTGGAATTTTAGACCATGATTGAAGGAAGAATGGTTTATTATGATGATATAAGTTGTTTGGAATGAAAATCCTAATTATTTTGTATTAGGGACCAAATTGTAAATTTTGGAAAGTTTAGGGACTTGATTGTCAAGCTTGTTTTTGAAGTATATTGTGTTGGGGAATTAAGTTAAATGATTGGAATGTTGATTTTGAAGTTTATACTGACTTTGGGACCATTTTGGAAAATTCATAAAATTTAAAGACTAAGTATGTAAATTTTAAAGTTTGGGTCCTAAAGTGTAAATGATGAGAAATGTAAGGATTTGGCTTGAAAATGGTGTTTGGAAGCTTAAAAGAGTCTTTAGGGACTAAAATATGAATTTTGAGAAAAGTTGAGATTTAAAGAAAAATATGAGAAATTTTGATTCGAATATGGAAAGTTTTATCGGATCAATTTTGTAAATAATGGATAGTTATTTTATTTACTTTCCATTATTATATGAATTAAGCATGTTCTAACATATACTTTGAAATGGTATATGTTATTTTTAATGTAGATTCTGATAAAATCAAGATCATAATAATCGAAAAGGAAAGAAAAAGATTTAGACTAATATCGGTAGTGAATCATATTTACAAGGCTAAGGTGAGTGCATACATGTTTTAAATGTGTGTTAGTTAACATACATATTATAGGAAGACTTGTGATAAGTGGGCCTAAAGGTAAGATTTTATAAAAGCAAAATATGTTTTACCATGATAAAATTTTGATGATTTTAAGATTATGGCATATTTTTGGCTTATAAATATTTTATAGCATGATAATGCTATTTTATTGATATATTGGAGTTAAATGCTCAATTATGAAGATGTTATTATAAAATATGTATGTATGTATGTATGTATGTTTTAATTTGGGTATATGTATTGAGTTGTGGTTACCTACCATTACAGTCAGAATTGTTTTAAAGTTTGCCCTTGGTAGTAGAATATTGAGTTGATTTATATTGTTAGTACTACCATTAAGAGTTTATAAAGTAAGTTATTGATACTTTATTGTATTATAAAGTTCACTTTGACACTTTGTGTCATAAAGATCTGCACTTTATTGTGTCTTACAAGTATCAAGGATACTTCATTTCGCCCATAAAGGACTTGAATTTTAGATAACGATGTTTACCTTAATCACTGTGATATTCACAAGATGAAGTATGATTTTATGTTAAAATGATTTTGAGTTATGTTTTCTTGCATAAACATTCTGCATTATAAAGTAATGAAATTTATTTGAATTTTGAAACTATCATGTTTTATTAATATTTTTATTTCATGTTACTTTCCTTATGCCTCACTAGTAATTTATAGCGTGTATTTTAGTTATACGCGTAGGTAAACTAAAGTATTGGGATAGCTTTTTGCATCAATATCTTGTCAAGATGATTCTGACACGATTATTTCTTTAATCTATGGCATCCTTGTTTTTGTTTATATTTAGTGGCATGTAATTAAAATAATTTGTCTATTTGTTAAATTATAAATCCTGCAGATTTGTAATAGTTTTTGTTTTATTAAATGATATGATATAATAATTTGTACGATTATGATTTAATCATTTGACATGTTATTGTTATTCATAAGTTTTGTTGAAAACATAAAAGCTAGCATTTTTTTAATATAAGAAAATGTTTGAAATAAATTTGACATTTTAAATTCATATTTTGTGCAATGGATACGGGAAAAGTGTTGTTAGATTTATCACGTGCCAACTAAGGTCTCAGTTAATTTATTTTTAGAAAATTTAAAAGCATTTTAAAAGTGTGAGTGCCACTGAGGAACCAAATTACTTGAAAAAGATATGTTTAGTTAACATACATATTAGTGGTTATAAACCTTGTGATAAACAACAAAGTTCTAAAACCACCGCCGCATAAACAAAATATTTTGCAAACATTAAATTTTCTTGTAATTATAGTTGCTGGGTTAATATGTATGTATTTTTTTGTTTGATAATCAAATTGCAAGAAGTTAGGTGGATTTTCCTTGATAAAGCCCATAATTTGCATGCAAAGATTATTAGCAGCAAAATCAATGTATTAGGCCCCATGATAAAATTTTGGTAATGAATTAAAGTCAATTGTGTGAATCACTTTTTATATAGATAAGTTTGATATTTGAATTTTCTATATTTTGTTCTAAAAAATATTTATAACCTAAATTCTTAGAGTACGAGAAGAGAATGGCATTATTCCTTTGAACAAAAAATATAAAAAACGATATCCAGAAATAAAACAAGCATCATTCAAAAAGTTAAAATCTCCATTTGGTTGGATTTATTTGGCGACATTCTGGATTCAAATATTTTAGTTTGATGGCAAAATGAAATCAAACATTTTCCACCTCTAATGTTCTTATTTCAAAAATAATTCATGTTTTTAAATTTAGTGACCATTTTGGAAATGTTGAAATTTAAAAATATTAATTTACGGAATTTAATGTATGTCACTTTAAGAGGGGTTTGATTAACAGTTTTACAAGAATTGAAACAATAGTTTAAATGATTAGATGCCAAATTGGTGTGTTGGAAATTAATGGTTATTTCATTACCTTATTTTGCCAGCAAAAAACATAAACCCATGTTTAAAAAATAGTGAAATGGAAAAGAATTTCCTGTCTAGGTTTGATGAAGTTCAAATTTTTTGATCGGTCTAAAAAGAATTGTGAATTAAACCTTAAATATATTTTGAATAGTGATGATTTAAATACTTTGAAAAAAATGAAAAATAATTGTTTCAAAGGTTTAAAATACCTCTATTGGCAAAAAAGAGATTAATTTTAAAAATTCAGGATACCCTACAAGTAAGTTACAAACTTGATTTAAAATAAAAAATTGAGGTTGTTTTGTAAAAAAATTTTCCAAAGATCTTAACCGCTGAAAGAAAGCAGAAATTGTAAATATTCAAATGACTGTTCTTTCTGCTCGTTTGAAATTTAAAACGTAAATAAAAATTTAAATTTTTTGGTGGATTATAAAAATCAATGATATCATTTAAAATTTCAATTAACTTATAAATAATAATATCAATATATGAAGATTACTAACTATATGACGTAATATATCATTACATATCATTTATCATACAAAAACAAATTTACAAAGCAAGGCATTTTAAGCCAGTTATAATTTAACAAAAATAGACAAATTATTTTAGATATGCCACTAATCTTAAACAAAAAACAAGATGTCATAAGATAAAAAATAACTGTCAATGGATATCTCTTCCAAAAGAGATATTGATGCAAATTATAATACTACCTCCAAATTCAATCGAACAAAATACACGCTAAGTATAACTGTAGACGAGGCATAAAAGTAAATAAATATATAAAATACTTAATAAAACATGATACTTTTAAAGCATGATATTCATTGAATCATACAATTGTTATGCAAATGATAGCATAACACAATCATTCTTTATACTTTTAAAAATCATACTTTCATTCCATAAAATCATATAATCGAGGTGAATATCAAGTGATTAAAACATGAGTGTACTATAAAGAACTATCTAAATGGGCTCTTTTTAAGTGTCCAATACAATCGCCACAATAAAGTGTTGATTTTACACACAAAGTATCGTATATTGGCGCCAAAAATTGAATACAATAAAAACCAAAGCGTCGAATATAGGTTGGGCACTTGAACACTAGTCACCATAATTACCAACTCATATATTGGTACCACACCATAAACTATTGTCGTTACCAACTCCAAGGTTGGATTTAACCCAAATTTTATACATAATACATACATACATTTATTATATAAATCATCTTATAACTGGAAAAAATTCTTGCAATAAACCAATAACTTTACCAGATATCACATAAAATTTGTCATAAAGAATATGCCACAATCTTTAAATCAACAAAATAAAGCATCATGTAAAAACATGTTTTGCTTTTATAAAATCTTTACCTTATACCAACTTATCACAAAAATCTTCCTTATGTATATTAATCCGCATACATTTAAAACATGTATGCACTCACCTTAGCCTTGCAATATGATTTGCCTATTTGATTATTAATCCAATTATTTTTCCTTTCCTTTTCTACGGATCCATCTTGATTTATATCGAATCTACATTAAAAATAACATATACCATTTCAAAGTATATGTTAGAACATAATTAATTCATATATAATAATGGAAAGTAAATAAAATAACTATCCATTATTTACAAAAATTGATCCAATAAAACTTTCCATATTCGAATCAATATTTCTCATATTTTTCTTTAAATTTCCAACTTTTCCAAAATTCATTTTAGTCCCTAAAAGACACTTTTTTAAGCTTTCCAAACACCATTTTCAAGCCAAATCCTTACATTTCTCATCATTTACACTTTAGGACCCAAACTTTAAAATTTACAACTTGGTCCTTAAAGTTTTTGAAAATTCTAAAATGGTCCCAAATGTTGATATAAACTTCAAAATCAACATTCCAATCACTTAACTTATCATCATAATAAAACCATTCTTCCTTCAATCATGATCTAAAATTCCAAACTTGACATAAACCCTAATTTTCCATCTTTCAAGAACATGATTATTTCTTCATCAAAACAACAAAAAAAGCGAGAATTCAATGGAGATAAATTTCTTGTTTCATGTCTAAGTCTCAAATCCAATCAAGCAAGCTTAAAATTGAAACAAAATTTTTCTTACCCCCAAGCTTGGAACCCTACCTAGGAGGAAGAAGATGAACAAAATTTCAAATTTTCTATTCTTTAATTTAATGCCAAATGGCATAATAATACCTAATTTAATATAAAAATCCTTTAATAGTCAATTGACTATTTTGCCCTTGAATTATAACCAATCACAAGCCAACACTTGCCTAATCTTATCCTTAATAATAAAAATATTCATAAAATAAGGGTGAAAAGACCATTTTACCCTTAATGTCAACTTATCTTCAAAAATGCCATTTTCACCTCATTTGCCAAAATACTTCATAGAATCGAATTTAAAAAAAATAAAAACGATTCAAAAACCATAATATCATATTCTTCAAGTCTTTCTAAGACTTCCAAAAATTTTCATAATTTTGAATTCAATAATCATTCAATTAATTTCGTTAAACTTATCCTTTTTATAGCTTTTCACAAAATCTCGTACCAAAAATCCGATTCCCACCAAAATTCTTATACCGAATAAAACTATTCATTTTTGCCATAAAAATAATTATTGGGAAAATTACCATGTTGGTCCCTAAACTTTCCCAACTTTTCACTTAGCCACTAAACTTTAAAATTTTACGTGTTAGTCACTAACTAAAACCACGTACACTGATTCTTTTTGCATTTTAGTCACTACAAATTTTGGGGTATTATAACAATAAGAAACAGTTTTGGGAGTCCCAAAAATGTATATTTGGATCATATGAAAACTTTAATTAATTGGTTTCACTCATTATCTTAAATATTTGAACTAAGTAAACTATCATTAATATCCCTTTTATCTTTCTTCATATTTAAAGAATTCTGATTCGCTTTCTTTCCCTTGATTCAATTTCATCCGCGATAAAGATGACCTTTCTAAACAAGCGAGAAATGCTACATGTTTTAAAAGATTTGATTGAACTCCGTCATGCCAACAAGCTATTACTCGACACCTTTTCTTCCGTGGCGAGAACTAGTGATCTCGTACCAGTAGAAGCCGCTTGGAATCCTGAGCAGGTAAGAACATGCATCTTGTCAAAAATTCAAATTATCATATATTTAAAAGTTAAATCACGATATTTAAGATGTTGATTCTAACACTTAAATTAGGATCAGAAGCGATAAATATACAATTTTGAAACTAAACTTCCTTATTGTACATTTACCCATCTTTTCCAAATCTGAGACGATCTCCTTAAAATCGGTTAGGAGGTCAATGACACGAATCTTTAATTAACTTGTGGAGAGTTTGAGAGCAATTGATAACAAGTTTTCTTCATGCAAATTTGTTCCAATTTTGCCCATAAGTCGACAATGTTGAATTTTACATCCTGGTTAATACCGTTTGATATGCAAATGGATTTAACCAAATAAGTGAATAATTTAAAGGTAGCACATCGCCAGATCTTACCATTCTTCGGCGTATTATCAAACCCATCTAATGCATCATCTAAATCCATATGAACAAGAACATCTCTTAACCTTCACCTGCCATAGCGTTTAATCAATCTAGCAGCGGGAATGTGAGCTTTATCGTCATGATTGGCTTGAGTAACGTTAGGAAAGCCTTACACCAATTTGTTATACTACTCTAACTAGTAATGACGACAAGTGATTGGTCAGAAGTAAACGAGAAAAGAAAAACATTCAAGAATTTAAGTGGAAAGCCCAAAAGGGAAAAAAAATTTAGAGAGGATGAGAACTTACCATGATGGAGAAAAAGATTATAAATGATTTATGATGTTATAAATACCCCTAAATTCTAGTATCTATTTATAGGATAGATTATTTGTTTATAGAGGAAACTTGCATAGAAACAAATTATACTCAAACCGAGTTTCTACCTTTAATTAATATAAAGTAAACAATATCTACTAAAAGTAAGATTCTAACTTTAAACCAAATCTCAAAGAATTTGATCACAATTTTAACACATGTTAAGTTTTGAAAGAATATTATACATTTTCGTAAATGGGTAAAATCAAATTGCTTCTACTACTAATAGCCTTCGTAGTTTCTTCAAAAAAATGATTTTGACCTAAGGTGAGAAATATGATCCAAGTAGATATATAGACATAATAACACAATAGAGCAAGAACATAGTGGCAAATTAGATGTCTTTTTCTAGACTTTCACCGCACCTGTGTTTGTCCCCTTGACTGCTTAATTTGATCCGGATATATAACAATTTATGTGGCCCATTTGCACGGTAGTAAGTTATATATATTTTCTTCACCCCACTAAATTTGACTGTTTTTTGACTTTAAATATCGTAAAAGTCTCGTTTCCTACTAATCTCTATTGGATTTTTACATTGGAGCTTCCATTTTTAAAACATATTTTTTTGTAAAACCATCACAAAAGGTAAGATCAATGGTAATAAATCGCCTCTTTAACGTTAAAAAAAGTTGACAAAAAAATCGATGGATAAATTATTTGCCTCAATAGCAACAACATCTATAAGGTATAAAATATTATAAACAGATTAATAAGCTAAACTGCACATAAAATTTCTAAATTGAACATTTTCTTTTCTCAAAAAATTAAAACAGTTTCAGTTCAATCAAAAAGCTAACTACCTAAATCCCAAGACACGATAAACATATAAACTTTTCTTATCCTTTATATTAATAAATTATGTAAAATTTTAGAAATATTCTTTACGTATCATTTACTATAATTTTAAAGTAGTTCAAATTTTTTTGTAACAAAATTTAAAAAATATCTATCTAAAATTTTTAATTTAATGGTTATGTGTAAAAATCATTTTGAAAATTTTAAAATATATATTTAAATATGAAGCTGCTTGGTTATAAAAATAAATTTTTTTAATATTTTCAGTTTTAGTCATCAAACTATAAAAATTTAATATCATCTTTATTGTTATCAATCGTTCATGTTTGATTTTCTATAAATACTTTAAATAATTGTGATGCAATTTTTATAAATATAATAACACATTTAGTTTTCAACATTTACACATTCTCTTAATTTAAATATAATTTTAAATAATAGCTAAATTTAACTATCTACATTTATAAATTTAATAATTTAATATAAATATATTTTAAAAACTAACAAAAATAAAAATCCAGAAAATTCAAAAATTATATAATAACTGTAAAAAAATAAAATGAAGTAAAACAAGCTCACTGCAAAAGTATAGAAATTAGATTCTTTTATAAAGTAGTTTTTTTCATTTTTGTTAATTGATCTCACATTCAAAAACATGTGCATTTTTACCTGAATAAAATTATTTATGAAATGACACTTAAAAGATAACTAGGAAAATAACATATTTTCTGGATACGTATGAGAAACAATCTCTGCATTCTGAAAGCCCTGCAGGACGCGCCATAAACATGCCATCACAATTGTTAGAGTTTAAAAATGAGAAAAATTTTGAAAAGTATATGAGTTTTGTTTAAAAGGGGAAGAAATGCTCGCGGCACATGTCACACGAGCAATGATCTAGGCACTTGGCGGCGTATGTCATCGACTTTGCTCTGTTTTTTGTATTATAGGACAAAATTGAATAAATTAAAGTATAGATACTCTTATGAAAATGTTTAAAAAGCAGTTACTTTATATGCATTTAACTTTACGTGAATGTTTGAAATATAAATATATGAAATTAAAATTACATTGACCAAAATTATAAATAAGAAAGTTTAAAACTGTGTGCCTAAATTTAAATATTTTGATTTTATTAGTAATTTTAAATTTTTATTTAAGTAGTTTAACTCATGACATTTTCAGGTCGATGACAGCGGATATAAATGTTTGGTTGATTGCACTTTTATTTGCACTACAAAAAGACTAAATTGAAAATAAAATTAAAATTACATGAACCAAAAAGTAATAATTAAAATTTTATTTTAAAAAATAATTATTTTTTGTGTTTTTAACCAATCATATGATGCCAAGTGACACTTTGCTGACATGACATTATCTGATTGGTTAAAAATATTAAAAAAATAATTACTTTCTTTAAAAAATAAATATTTTTTAAAATTTTTGTTTTTAATAAAATTAATTATTTTTGTATTTCTAACCAATCATATGTTGTCATGTGGTACTTTGCTGACGTGGTATTATATGATTGGTTAAAAATATTTAAAAAATAATTATATTTTTTAAAAATAAATATTTAAAAATATTTTTTTGAAAAAATATTAATTATTTTTTTGAAAAAAATATTAATTATTTTTTATATTTTTAACCAATCAAATGCATTAGTTAAAAAATCCTTCTAAAATTATTTTGAAAAAAATAATTAAAATAAAATTGATGCCTGCTACATCAATGTGCTAAATAAGCATTGCCACATCATTAAAGAACGCTGGATTCTAAGTTAACTAACAATTTTATCCATGAAATGAATTTCAGAAAAAATAAAATGTTAGCATTGTTTGCACAAAAAGAATAGAATTTGTGTGACCAAAAGATCAAACGTCTTGGCTAGATTTAACTTTTACTTTTATTTATATACATAAAAAATTTGAACCATAACAAATTTAATGAGAACAGTTAAAAATTAACCAACTAAAAATCTAAAAATTGGCACAAATGATTTTTTATTTGATTATATTTAAATAACACAAACTAAAAGCACCTTTTTCCCCAAAAACACACACTTTTTTTAAAGTCATTTTAGTCTATGCTACTCAATATGTCCCTTTTGTGTTGGCTTAAATAAAAATATGGGCCCAATGTATACTATTTTTGAAATTTAGGTGCCTAAAGTATTTATCCATTTAAATTGTGACACGTGGCATTTTAATTTCTTTAAATTATTATTTTTAATAATTAAAATTTTACAAAAAAATCTTAAAATTTTAAAACTTTCTAAAAAAACCCCAAAATCCCAAATTTAAATTCCCAAATGTTGCCCGCCAACCTTACTCCCCGGTCGCAAACCTCAACTATTTTCCCAACACTTGCCGTGACGGGAAATTGGCGAGCACTCACCAATCAAACGTGATGAGTGAGAAAAAATGGTGGTGGATTCGATGTTCAACAAAAAATAAGGCCATAATGCGATAAAACTTACACGATTTGGGGTTTAAGATTTAGGGATTTTTAGGGATTTAGGGGCTGATTTGAATTTTTTTATAAATTTTAGGATTTTATATAAAAAATTAATTTTCAAGCTTTTTTAAAATAATTAAAAAATTAATAAAATGCCACATGTCACGATTTAAATGGACAAAGTTTTTTTTAACTTTTTTAAGCCTTTTTGAAAATTGTAAATATTTTATCACAAAAAAAATGACCTGACTTGCTTTGAAAAGCACATCTCAATATTTATTTTTTGTTCTAGGCATTGTTAAATTGGTAAAACTTCATAAATGATTTTTTTGAATGCTATTTTAACAAGTTTGTGTATATTTATACTATAAAAACTAAAATCCTAAATGCCTAATCAAAACCCTAAAAATTAAACCCCAACACTAAAACCTAAACACCCTAAATTCTAAACACTAACCTTAAATTCTAAAACCCTAAACCTAAACCCTAAACCTTTAAACCCTTACTATATTACATTTGAGATATGAGAGAACAAAAATAAATAACATGACTAAACGAGTTAAATATGCTTCTTAATTTTAATTATGATAGTTAAAAATGATAAGATTTAAGTAAAATACCATAAAATTGTGATCGACTTTGAATACTAAATTATCATCCCCCCTCCAAATTTATTAACAAAAAATAAGAATTAAAAAAATCGCAGTATCAACGATTAAAGAAGGTCCAGCAACGTTACGCTCAAAACGCGAAGCAGGCTATCCCCAAACAAAATATGGTTGTCCTTGCCTTTTTCCTCCACCCAAAAATCGATATGCTTTTTCGACAAAAAACTGCAAAGTTCAAACATTTAAAAAATGATTCAAGGTTTGGGTTGAAGAATTAATTTCATTTTGTTCAATTGAAAGAGTGTTCTTTCTAGATTAGCATAAGTATTTTGAGAACCTTTGGCATCTGAAAATACAAGAGGAACTAAATTTTGCTACCTTTCTGTAAGATTTGAATAAAATAAATTTAATCAAAGATTGAAAATGCTAAGGAAGATAAGAGGGGATCTTCCATTTTTGATCGTTATAAAAACCCAAGAAGGTCAACAGAAATCATTTAAAAGAGATAATTTATTTTAATTCCAAAAGGGTGATACTTTAAGTGCCGTTCTTTTTCTTTAATTTGTTTTAGTTTTATTTTTTGAAGAAGAAGTAGAATTAACCTGTGCTGGGGGTTCCGGTACTTGATGCAGGTCTCTCAGGTGTTTTAAGAAAAGTTATTTTTAATGCCTCTTGAGCACCTGCTCATGACTTTGTTAAGACCACCTTGTCTGTCACTACCAAAGTGATCCTTTGTTGCTTAATTTTGATTAGTGATCAGTGATTACCTTGAATGATGAATCTCGTGGCTTTAATCCATTTTCATTTTCAGATCAAAGGACCATTTGAATCGGAATGAAGGAACTACTCAGCTTCCTAAAGAAAATATGGATTTCTTGTTTATATATTGATTTTGACAACCTTTAATTCAAACGAATTTGCTCCTTTTAATCTGGCCTTGTTGAATTTGGTTTTATTTCATGCAACTTGATATCTTAACCTTTTTTTGACTGCCCATTAATTCACTAAACTTGCCACCTCCCAAAGACAAAGTTTTTATGTAGAAACCTAGTGCGCCAGTGATATTTAACATTGAATATATTAGCAGAGATTATGACTTTTGACTTGGTCACAATTGAGATTTGATCAACTATAGAAAACATTGGATTGTAATATGAATGGATAGTCTTATCAAATGTATTGTAGGTTCTCTGTTTATTTTTTATGGCTTGTCATAGTTGGGAAGATACCTACTATGCAGACAGGTTGGTCGGCAGGAGACTGACGCCCTGTAAGTTCATGTTGACGCTAGCACTCTTTAAATCCAGAGGGGAGCAGTATAGTCCAAATTAAGAGGACAAGCTTAAATTGGTTGTTGAGTCTTTTAAGTTTGTACAAAGAGGTAACTTGGGGAGGTTGCAAGCTTTGAGCTTATGTGTATGGCCTTCTAGTTACCCCAGGGGCACTAAGTATAATTGTGAGGTAAGCTGATATTTATTTTTTGTTAATAGATGCTCTTCTAAACAACTCATATGTTTTTGCTCGCCTTCTCGTAGGTTTGACAAAAAGACAGTGCTTGTCTGGCATTTGCTTTACACTGAAGGAACGTCCCTGGAAATGGTGACAGCCCTAATCTTGGTGGTTCAGTGGGCATTGTTAGTGAGTGCAGAGGCAGACAGCTACTAAAAGAAACTTGGCATCTAAGAATTTCCAGGTAGATATTTCTCCTTTATATTTGGGCTTCAACATTCGTCAAATGCATTGGGCAACTCTTCTTTTCAAACATGTGACTGGGATGTATAATTTATGTAGTGGTTACACTTTCAATAGTTTTTGGTATGGTTTTGCATTTTGAAAGCCGTTATTTAAGAACCGGAAGAGAACCCCATTGTGAACATATTAACTAAATAAACTGGGTGTGCTTGTTCACCCATAACGATGTTCAAAATGTGTGTTAAGCAAAACTATTGAATTGTGTTGGGGATTCTTTTTCAAAAATTTTACATCAGAAACATGTGAAAAGAAGCAATTGATAGATTTTCAGCTAGGTGAGAAATGTATCATAACAAATATAAGCGGCGACCATTTTGCCGGTTAAATTTCCCAGTTGTCCAAAAACTCTGCTGTTCAGAACTTGTCCATTTCTTGCTGCCTCTTGAAGGAAAGTTTGACAGGATTGTGATCAATGCAGGTAATACATTTCACTAGACTGGATTTTCTGAATTGTTACTTCTTTTTAGAGATGTTTTATTGACGGTTGAGTGCTTTAGGCAAACATGTATTTGAAGAAAAGGGAAAAATAGCATATTTTCAAATCAATACAAAACTACAAAAGATAAAAGAAGGTTACCCCTAATTAGTACTTAGTCCCCACCAGCTAATCTAGAACTTTGGAATACAAAGTGAACGCAGAGTGCAACCTCCCAACAATCAGTATGAGCAAGTTCACCAAAATGAAACTCAACAACCAATTTAAGAATAAACATGATTTGTTTATTTGGCCCCAAATAGATTTAAAAAAAAACACAGCCCTTTTACTTACTTTATCATATACCATACCAAATGGCTTAAACTAGGTAAACCTTAAACAAAACCTATGTTAAACCCCAAATACTAACCCTAAAACTCAAACCCATTTTTTTAACATTGAGACATACATTGGGCACCAAAAGGCATAAGATTTATCAAGGCAATATTGTACTTGAACGAATCAAATGTCAACAAAGCTAAAACCTTACACCTTCACAAGATGAGAAAGGTTAAAGTCCCTAGAAAATCTTGAATTTGGGAGAAATTATTTAAGACATAAGTTTGCAGGAAAAGGAACAAGAAATCAAGGGATGAAATATGAATTGATTCCAACAATAGCGATAATGACACATTTTCCGAATTAAAGAATTTGCTTTGAAAATCAACTCTAGTTACATACAAGGTGTCGTAGTTAATAATTCACGATTCATCCATTGATTTTAGATCCATAAATCATAGTTCATGAAACCCAAACGAATGAGTAAATAAATGCAAACAAAAAACTTAATTGAACCAAACTTGGCATCTTGTTCAGCTCACGCACAAAATCACGAGTAAAATAACTGCTTCTAAAAAAAGAAGAGGCAAAGAAGAGACCTGCGCGAGTACCGATCAAAACAAATTGGAGGATTAAATCTTCTTCAAAATAAAACTGGAGCTGAAGGCGCGAAAGTATTGCATGTCCATCCCACTTATCCAATTAACATCAACTTCAAAGTCCATCTGTTGTTTTTAACTTTTCAGGTAATCTAAGGTTGAAGAGCGATTTCAATCCTCTTGTTTTTTTTTGATGGGGCAACGTAAAAGTCTTTAAGTTTTAGATTTACATTATTTGTAGCATTTTAAGTAAAATTTAAAAATAACTAAAGAATACAAATCCAAGTAAAAGAACCTCTTTTAAGTAAAATACACAATCCAAGTGGTAACAACTTGGTTCAATTAAAATGTTTAAGTACGATTTTTTTAGTTTTGAACTCAGTCGTGACTCACCCACGGAAAACTTATATCGCTTTTTTTTGGGTGGGGCGTGGCAAAGCAGCCAACCGGGAAGATTAAATTCAAGGTGACTCCGCATGTTTTGAGCTAAACGTGATTCTTTTTCCTAAAAGTTGACAAACATGTCACTTAATTAAAAATAATTATAAAACTTTTTGTTCTTTCGACCATTTTATATTAGAATATAAATAGTCTGTGAATCTTTTTAACAATTTTTATCTAAAAATTTTTTTGCTCTTATCAATTTGAATTATAATCCGAAATGAAGAATAAATTTATACATATTTAAAATTCTATCAATTTAGTATTTGTTAATCAAATATTGTGAAATGTTAAAATATTCATTTTAGGTATAATGTTAAAAGTAAAAATATTTTAAATAACATTTTTAAGTAAATTTAATCCAGGTTCAAAACTTTTTCAAAAATCAAAACTAAATTTTAAAATTTTCTAACATGATTTGCAAAAAGAAAAAAACTTTGATACACAAGCCGCGGTAAACTTTAGTTTACACGCCTTTAGTTTTAGGGGTTAGGGTTTTAGTTTAGGTTTAATGTTTATAGTTTAGGTTGTAAGGTTAGAATTTAAGGTTAGTGTTTATGGTTTAGTTTATTTAGGGTTTAATTTTTTAGGTTAAAATTTAGGATTTAAGTTTTTTATAGTATAAATACATGTGCATGTAAAAATTAATTTTACACAGCCCGTATCAAAGTTTTACCCTTTTTATTCAAAGAACCATTTTGACCTTTTTATTTTTATTATTATTTTTACCAAAAATGGATTTGGATTTAAAATTAATTTGAAAAAGTAGCGAGAACAAACTTTTTTAAGAACCATGGTTTCTTTTAAAATCTTCAATTTATATTTCAAAGCTTGTGATTTAAGAAAAAAAAAAATTTCTTTCAAACACCGAAGAAAGGAAGGGAAAATGAAAAGTAAAAGGAGTAAATAACTAAATATTGACATGATAAATAGCTAAACAATAAATATAAAATTGAAATAAAAATAAAACAGATTTGATAGAAGTGTATACATATTAATCTGTTGAAAATTCAATCAACTCAGGAATTAACATTTTTAATAATTTAAAAATTTAAATGCCTGATGATTTAAAAAAGAAATTATTAAAACCTATTAATAGGCCTAGTGATTAAGAATGCTCATTTTGTCCCATTTTGAATGAAAATATAATTATCTTTTTTTACTTAATCCAAAATTTATTTAATAATTTTTGTATAAAATAGAAAATGATAAGGAGATAAATGTTAGGGTAAAGTTCAAAATGATCACTAACTTTCGTTAAATTATTTAATTTGGTAATCATATTTTGCTTCAATGTTATCATTAAACTTTTTAGTTTTTTCAAATTGGTCATTAACCTAATAACAGAAGATGAAAATGTGACGCAGCTTAAAAAAGTTTGTATAATAACACATCTAGTCATCCACGTTTGCACATTCAAACAACTCAGTCCTCATTCGAAAGATATAAGAAATCTAATAATCATTGTTTACACATTATTTTAACTTGATCATATTTTTAATTAAAAATAATTTGACTCTCCACTTGAATAGAAGACAAACTGAATCGAAAGAAACCAAATCAGTGGCAGATGAGACGCGTTACCTTAGAAAGAGGTACGATAAAAAAAGCTACTTACCAGCAAAGACGTCTGTTCCAACACGTTAGCACCCCCAGAAAGAAAAGAGAGTTGAAAGGAAAAGCAAAAATAGCATACATTTACCTTAATCCAATAATTAAATTGTTCCAGGGAGCATTCTACCTAATTCGGTTCTCGTGGAGTTTCAAAATACAATTCAATATATACTTGCATTTTCCTAATTCGTTATTACGTTTACTGTGTTTTAAAAGTGAAGTTTGAGCAGATGAAATATAGTGAGAAAGCAATGACTTAGAAACACATTTCTGAAGATGAAATGCAAGTACCAGACTACTAGATCAGGGCGATGAAGATTGCGAACTCACATATAGATCAATGATCTGTAAATAAAAACCTAGAAAGAAAGATTTGGATCAAATGTTTGAGAGTTAAAAGGGGAAAGGAGGAGAGAAACCTTGAGATTGAAGAGAATGGAAGAGGGCTCCTGCGTCTTCCTTGCCTGATGCCTCTACATTTTTGCTCTGGTTCGGATCTACACTCCGACTGCTAAACCAAACTTGTTTATAAATTGTACCAAGTAGTCTCGTGTCTCTAGTAATAT
>JAGYYJ010000641.1:0-29759 GCA_019671005.1 Hibiscus mutabilis | reverse complement strand
GATTTCATCAACCAGGCCATCGACTCCAAGTTCAACAAGCCGCTACACGAAGAGCAACACCCACAAATTGAACCCCAACCGCAACCTTGTCTCAAATCAACGCAAACCGAAGCTGAAACAGTACAAAAAGTACCCGAAACAGCTCCTCCGAAATCCTCTTGTAGCGAAATTCAAAGGTATTGCATGAAGATGAAAGGGAAACAGGTCCGAAAATACATTGTCAAGCATTTATCAAACCTCCCGATGCTTCGAGAAGAAGTCCCTGCAGCTCTAAAGCTTGCCCCAGAACCAGCCAAACTGGTTTTAGATAGCGTTGGGGAGATGATTTTAATGGGAAAAAAAGCTTATACCAATGACCCGTCCAATAGTCAGGCAAGGCGATCTATCCTTTTGCTGTTGGAGTTTTTCCTTTCGATGATGAGCATTGAAAGCCGGGTTAAAATCGCGGCCTACGTTAAGGTAACAACAGAATAGAGCTGTTGCATTGCGAAAGAGGTTGAATAAAGAGGGTGGTCTGAGTAATGCCGCTGCAGGTGATGCAAGGGGTTTGCTGCTTTACGTTGCTTGTTTTGGGATTCCGAAACTGTTTACTAATGAGGATTTGGGGTTTTTGTTTAAGTTGTGTAATCTCAGAAGCATCTTTGATGCTATAAAGGCCTCTCCTTGGCTTCCTGGGAAAATGCCAGGTATTTTTGATTCCGTTCCATTGGTTATATGAATTTCCTTATATATTTATGAATATGGAGTGTCATTGTTCTTATGTAGTAGTTAAAACAGTAGTAAGATACTTGATTACGCTCTTTTACTGCTTGAATCTAGTATTAAGATACTTGAACTCAGCTCGGACCATAGCTCGAGCTTGCTTGAGAATGATTGAATAAGATTCAAGTTTGTTTAAAGTTGAACTCGAATAGCTGCACAAGTGTCTCATTTACACCTCTAATGTAAATGCCAGCAAATTGATTTCTGAGACTTAAGGGCCGGGGAACTTGAAATTTCCCATGGTTTTTATTCTTCCTCAAAATTGTGTATCCTAGTTTAAAATGCTAACTATCATTTTCATGATAATTACCCTTGTTTTCTTTTTGGTTAAGTTCAATTTCGGTAGTTCGTAAGGCTATTAATTTTACAAACTTCACAAATGAATTTGGAATTCTATTGTAACTACAGATTGGGAAATCAATATGGGTAGTTCAGTTGCCATGTAACCTATCCGAAAAGGTAGTATCCCCCAGTGTAGGTGGTTTTACTAGCAACAAGAACGGCGGAAAAATGAAGAATAGCCTTTGTTTGCGAGCTTTAGAATTCTCCTTTATCTGTTAGCCGGCTCTGAGTTACCCTTTGATTTTGTTATATTTCTGCCTGGAGATAAGTATTATGGTCTTTCTTGTTTCAATCTCCTTGATTCTAGGAGAGTTCCATGATATCGAGAGAGGCACAGGCTTGTTTGCCCAATGGCAGGTCCTAGTAGGTAGAAGAATTATAGTCTTAAGGAAAGTAGAAAAAAGAGTCGCAAAGTGTGTAATAAACCCTTCAAAGGGTTGTTTCTGCCTCACTTTTTAATCTACGTAACAAAAAAAAATCAGACATCTATTGATGGTGAACTAAATATGTTTGCATCTGACTTGCATTAATATTTTATTGAGGGTGGAGGGTGTTGGGTGGTTAGATTTAGATTTTCTTTCATTGATGTAATTCTTGAGGCTAATCTGCGACACTTTTGTCTGCTACAGATATCATAGAGAGTATGGCGAAGAATGGAATGCATTTTTTGAAGCTTTGGAAGTCGCTTCTATCTTCGGGCTTGAGGATGAATTCTCCCCGAAGACAATTTTGACTGTATTCTTGCAAGAGTCTACTAAAGCATTTGAGAGGGAAAAACAGGAAGCACATAATTCACCTGTGGAGCTGGTATGATCCTTTTTAATCTCTTGTCACACAAATGATCTTACATGTTTTCTCATCCTTCAACATTGTATTTATTGTGTTATGGCCTTTTTCAGAGAAAGGCTAATGAAAAGCGATTAGGTGCACTAAAATCAGTAGTCCATTATTTGGAAGATCGTAAAAGTGATGCAACGGAGCTTCTTGGTTTGTGGCTAATCAAAGAGAAGATAGTGAAGTTGGAAGAAGAAATTGCTGAGCCAGATAAAAGGATTGTGAAGAAAAAAAAGCAGCCGAAGAGAAAACCGGACGAAATGGGATCATCAGGCACGGTTAAGAGCCAAGAAATGAAGCGTTCACGGTTTGATACCCAAGGGCCCGCTTTGCCAAAATCTCATGTAAATCAGTTGCATAGGCGACGATTTGGTCCCTAATTCTTGTAATGCCAACAATTATCCCGTTGCCTCTTCTGCACCACATGGATCGACTTGTTCTTTTCCTGGAAATGGGTCGGCCAGATGGGAGGAACCACTGGTTTTGAAAGCAGCGGTATCGGTGTCATCCCAGCAAGTTCTTATTCTGGGGCTGATGTGGCTGACCAAATGATGAGCAGCAGTGGTCTGCGATGCGGATGGCCATAACACTCCGATATGCAATCTGCATCCACTTGTTTTGTTGGTTTATTTGGGTCATCACTATCTACAGAAGGCTTTGTCGGTCTGCCGGATAAATCTGTGAGGACATTGGCAGATCTATATCAGTTTGCCGATACTTAGGGTTTGTCGATTCTTGCGCCTCTACCCGTCCTCCTGCATCATTCTTCCTGTTGCATAGGCGACGATTTGGTCCCTAATTCTTGTAATGCCAACAATTATCCCGTTGCCTCAGCAAGTTCTTATTCTGGGGCTGATGTGGCTGACCAAATGATGAGCAGCAGTGGTCTGCGATGCGGATGGCCATAACACTCCGATATGCAATCTGCATCCACTTGTTTTGTTGGTTTATTTGGGTCATCACTATCTACAGAAGGCTTTGTCGGTCTGCCGGATAAATCTGTGAGGACATTGGCAGATCTATATCAGTTTGCCGATACTTAGGGTTTGTCGATTCTTGCGCCTCTACCCGTCCTCCTGCATCATTCTTCCTGTTGATTTGAAGCAATGTAAAAGCCGTTCTCTCAAGTTAAAAAAGGGGGGACTGCCTTTCCCGCTTTTGCTCCAAACCATTCCGAGTACGGTTTATGTTCAGATTGTCCCTCTCAACGATACAGCTTTCATATAATATATAAATGTTAATGTTAGTTTAAAGTATAAAAATAGTCACCAAATTTTGTTAAAAAATAAAAAAATAAAAATAGTAATTAAAATTTTAAATCTTATAAAATGACAATTAAATTTTATGTCTTGTAGCAAAAGATAACTCAGACTGTTAAATACTTAACGTGGCTATTATGAAACTTCATAGAATAGCACATTTAGTCTTTTATATTACATATTCAATCAATTTAATCTTAATTTGAAAAAATCAATAAATATAACTCTCATTATTTACACATTTAATTTGGTCATATATAATTGAAAATAATATTAAATATTTAAATTTACCCCATTTTCAAAACTCCCGGACTCCATTGTTGCAGATTCTAAGTTCTTGAAACTGTTTGCAGAAGTTTCCATATCTCTAGAAAACATCATTAAGCTCAAAGCAACCTCTTGTTGCTCGCAGGGACAACCTTGTACCTTGTTCTTCTTCTTGTGGTTTTGGATCCAAAACCAGTACTCCCAGAATATTGATTTTCATTTTCTGATGAATAACACTTCCTGTGACCAAACAATGATAATCTCTTCCATGTCTTCTTAGGTTTCTGTCTGAGAATATAGCCGCCATTGATGTCTTAGTCAAACTTTTTTATCGTCTGCTTTAGCTGAATTATTCATGTGAGACCTCGTGTGACCACCTAAGGATCTACCGCAAGGGAAGCTCTTCGGACAAAACTTACAAACATATTTGAATTCGTGTTCTTCTTCCATTGGCTGAAGAAATTCAAGAACTCAGATCACAAAAAAAAAAAAAAAAACAGAAAAAACTGGAACTTCACAAAATCTGGTCGAACAATTGTTAAAGAATGCTTCAATTTCTCGATCTCATCAGTCATTATAAAAACAATGGATTTTGAAAAAATACAATTATGCCCTGGTGAACTCAAAATTCATGTTTAAAAACAATGGATTTTGCGAGGTGGATGGAAAAGAATGGGTAAATAATGAAAGCTAAATTTGTTGATTGTTTTTGAATTATGACTAAATTGATTGAATTTGTAAATATACTATTATACAAAGTTTCATAATAGTCACTTTAAATACTTAACAGACCATTTTGTTACAGAACATACAGTTTAATTGTCATTTTGTAATATTTAAAAGTTTGGTTACCGTTTTGTTTTTTTAACAAAGTTTAGTGATCATTTTTGTACTTTACTCTAAATGTTTTATAAATGCTTAAATGTCTATAACACGAATTATTATTTTTTTCTATCAAATAAGGTAAAATTTTGATACACAGGCTGTGTAATTTTACATAACCTTGCATATTTACAGTATAAAACTCATCCTAAATTCCTAACTATAACCCTACAAAACTAAACTCTAAACCTTAAACCCTATACCTAAATTCTAAACACTAACCTTATATTATAAATTCTACAACTTAAACTTTAAACCCATAATTAGAATTCTAACTTCTAAAACTAAAAGACAAGTGTAAACTAAAGTTTACACAGCCGTGTATCAAAATTTTTTCCTCAAAAATTTATTATTATCGTTTCAAAGTTTATGTTGGTTTATAAAAAGCCATAAAATAATTGTATTATTATCTCATACACGGTGAAAACTTTTTATTTTTATAAGCGTCTTAATTTTAGGGTTTAAGGTTTTAGTTTAGGTTTTAGCGTATATGTTTAGAATTTAGGGTTTATGGTTAGAGTTTAAAGTTGTTGGGAGGCTCAATCGATCAACCGAGATAGCCAAGAGGGGGTGAATTGGTTTTTAGGTGTTTGAAGTGGAAGCTATGGTAAATAAAAATAGACACAAGAATTTATAGTAGTTCAAGCTTCTAACCAAGCTCTACATCTACTACCTTAGCTTCCCACTAAGGATTTTCCCAAATTCACTATAAATTTCTTCCCCTTTTTTAGGCTGAAGAGGAAACCTTTACACACTCAAAGTTTTTACCTCAAAGCTTTGAGCAAACCCTCTTTTTACAAGAGAACAAATAATAGCAAACTAGAAAACTCTCTAAAGTATAATGTTTGCATAATAAAGCTCACTCACCCAAATCCTAAATACTTGAGCAAATGGGACAATTTAGCTCACTAGTGATTTCTACCAAGAATATGACAATTTTAAGCTCAAAAACAATTTCTCAATACACGAATGTTGGCAATATGTTTCTTATTCTTTCATGGATGCTTGGAGGTGTCTTTTAAACCCTCTAATGACTTTATGGACGTTACTAGTCATTAGACGTTGTTAAGAGCTATTAGAGACATAAATTTAAGCTATAAATGCAGTTTTGGGCACTCCAGTATCGATACACGGGACTCCAATATCGGTACTTGCCTTAAACAGAAAGAGTTGTTGGAGCATTTAATACAAATGTGTATCGGTACAGATATATGTGTATTGGCACGAACCCATTGGTATCAGTACGGCCGAGGCCGTATCAATACGATTTTTGGCTACTGGAATCTGGAAAACTTAGGGATAAAAAATTGTATCGGTACTCGAAAATTCGTACAGGTACAAGTGTAATCACTAATTTTGTTCGGGGTTAACCTTCCCTTTTTATTTCAATAATAGACTTATATATGTTTATCTTATTATTAGGTGGTTATAAAATAGGCTCATATATGTTATCGTACATATAAAGTGCATATCATAAGTTTGTGTTAATTGTAAGTGTCTATTTAAGACATGAACGTATATGTGTTGTTTGTCCAACTTGCATGTGATATATGTATGTGTTATTAGTATATTATGTGTGTTTACTATTGTTTTAATGTGAGTGTGCATATGTGTATTTGTTAGAATATATATTGTATGTATAATTGCATGTACGCGTGTATTAACATTTGAATGTATATGTGTTATAAAAAGTTATTACTAAAATAACTATAATGTGGGTTGTTCATTAAAAATATAATTAATTAAAATATATAAATGTAAATGTATATATATAAACAGATTAAATAAACAATATGAGCCCAAGTATTTATAAAAAGTCTAAGTCCATACATATTAAAAATCCAAAAAATATATAAATACCCATTTCTGGCCCATATCCAGTATAACCAAAAAAAACCTAATGTCTCTTTGTGATCTTGTGCAGCCAAATATGGGCCATTGGATCAAAATTGATCGGACGGACCAACTCGCACGTGTGATGCACGCGCCGACTCTTCAGTCCTCTCACGAGCCGGTCGTTCGACTCCTACGCGCCCATGCGCCGTCTGTTCATCCTCCACGCGTTGGATGCCAGTTTTCACACCCGTGCCATGACCAGTCTCATTCGAGCCCCAACCACCATGCAGAGAAGTAATAAAAAAATGTGAATCAGAAACTAAATCATAGGCATCATCAACAGTCTCAACATTTAATTTTACTTGCAAATGTAAACAATAGGCAATAGGATAATGAGTATTCTGGAGAAATATAAGCAATATAACCGTCTTTGTAAAAAGGGGAGTTTTTCCAGATTCAAGGAATGAAAAAAAGAGCATTTTGAGATTTCTTTTTTTTTTCAAATCCAACCTCAACGAAATAATAAGAGAAATTTCAACCATATTTATACTAAGCATTTAAGTTCGAATTAAAAAAGTAAGAACAATAGGAGAACGAGAATTTTACCGTTCAGCAGCGGTGGTTCTCGGCGACCGGAAGCTCTGTCGGCGAATCCCAACGATGAGGAGCTAGGCCGTAATGAGGAGAGTCACATATTTCGTGATCGCGTCGATTTAACGGCCGCCGACGGAGATCTAACGAGGGGAAGCAAAAGGGGGTTTCGACCGATTTTGTTGCTTTGGCTTGCCCCTTCAGACGATCGGCACCAGAAGATAGAAGGAGGGGCCGTGAGATGCCGACTGGAGGTGACGACGAGCCCAACGGAGGCCGAGCGGTGGCTAAACGACGGTCGTGCGTTATTTCCCTCTTGGCTTTGTGGCTGGACAGGAGAAAAATATAAAAAGGGGAGGATAAAATTAGGGTTATAATCCCTTCTTTTATTCAAAACCTTGTAACCGTAGAACCGGTCTCCCAACCGGCTAAACCGGTCACCATTCGACCCGGTTATCCTTCCACCTGACGAACCACCCCAAAAGATATTGAGCCCATATTGCTGGGCCTTGGGGTATCTTCTTCTATATTTTGAGCCCACATTGCTAGTTTTTTTAGCCCAAATATATATATATATATATATATTAAAATATAACATAGTGGCCATGGTAAATATCATGTATATATTATGTGACAGATTTTGTGCCTAATTTGGATGATATGTGACCCATTAACACAATAATATCTCTTTTAAATATAATATGCATCACATAGGTTTTTTTTTAATAAATGTATATAATACATGGTTTTATGATACATAGCATATAGAATATAAATAATATACATATAAGACTTTAAATATATGTATATAATGGTTTTTCATAAACATATATGTATATGATTTGTTTTTAGCATGTAATATATATTTTAAAAAAAAAAAGCAAAATATTATTTGCAACTAAAAAATATACTACCATTAAATGCAATTTTTTTATTTATATATAAAAAGGTGCTTTGTATTTTTTAAAGTATGCGACATATGTATATATATATATATATAAGTGGTTTGTAAAGTTTATATATATAATTTACATATTTAAAATATAATATAGGTATATATTACTTCATGAAATTTACAAGATGTTTCTTTATAATATATGTTATTTGTGTTTTTGAATATATACTTGCTCTTGTGTAAGACCATTTTTTATATATCTTGGGATTAGTTTTCTAAATTAGATTTGTTGGGCCTTTTTTAGTTTATGGGCTCTAAGCCTTTAGTTTTGGTTGTAATAGTTTGAGCTTTTGGTTTTGGGTCTAATTTTAGAAGTTTTAAGCTTTTGGGCTTAGGTTGGAAATAACCCAAATTAATTCGAACGAGTCGTGTGCTCGTCTTATGGGGACATGATTCTAGAATTAATCGAATTAGTCTTAGTTTTTAGAATATTAATTAGATTAGTGTTTGGATTAATTTAGTGAATTTAAATTTATCCTTGGCTTATTAAGGTAAATGTTAAATTCATTAAATTAATTGAACAATTCTTAATTACTTTAAAAAGAATCAATTTTAAAACTAATTTAGCATTAAATTACAATTTAGTCACCATAAATTGGATTTCCTAATCTTTTAGGGCTAAATATATAATTAAGCTATATGTTAAATTGGGCCTTTCTTTTTAATGTTTACATTTATGCCCTTGATTGTCATACATTAATTGACATTCATTTAATTTTTATCTTAATGGCATCGTTAATCAACTTAAATCCTAAAAGGGAGGTATTTATTAATTCCAATATTTGTGTCGTAACAGTCCGAGCTTAAAGGATGTTGACCAAATATTCGAATTAATTTTTACCATCCCGAGGTAAATGGACTAAAAATTAACAAAGTCATTACATCATATTTAAATGTTTGCATCATGCATAAAGGTGACGTACGGAGGTTGAACCATAAATTAACGCGCAGTCGGGCTTATTCGATGTCGGTTTAATCTACGGTCCGACATATCGTCAACCTTATCAATTAAATGTTTAATTAATTTGAGTCTACCAATTCGATAAGGCCCATGCAATCAAGGTTAATATTTATTTAAGAACTTCAAATTAAATTCAATTTAAATTTCAATGACTTTCATTCTTTTAAGAGCAACAAATTTTCTGGTACCGATCCCCGGGCGTGATGGGGGTGCTAATCATTCCCCATACATAACCAACTCCCGAACCCTTTCGCAACGAATCCCTAGTTTTATGGTGTCCGGTCTACCTTTCCCAAGTGGCCGGTGGCGACTCCCAATTTTCATCTTCTTGGAAAATTTAAAGTTTTCAAAAGAAATCCCCATTTTCCAAAGGATTTTCATTAACAATTCAGGGGATAATAAGTAGCCGACGTATTTTCTAAACAAACGCCCTTAACACGTCAAAATTTCTTTTTTTTCAAAAAAGGGAAGAAAAAAGGTCGCTATAGCTTGGCGACTCCGTTGGGGAATGTTTCTTGTTTTTTAAAACAAATGAGAGTTATGCCAAAGAAAAATTGTTGTTTTTAAATAATGAAAGTTATTGGGATTTTAATTGATTTTAACCGAGAAGATTCTTCTTTGAAAATGTGATCGAGATTTTACGGGCTTTGATAATTGGTGGTCCTCGAATTAATTTTTTATTTAATTTCTAAGGAGTCACCGACATGTGTTGCATCATATCATTAAGCTTTATACCCGAGCTTCTTCCCTTAAGTGGGAGTGAAACGCCACATACCCACGTGAGTAGCCCTCTACGGGTCGGTAATTCACTTCCAGAATCCACGCCTTTTGACACATGAGCAGCCATCCACGTCATCAGGTCGTGCTTTCCCTTGAATCAAAACCAATTCGCAAGCTTATAATGGGCCAGAATTGGGTTCTTATTGCCTTAGTAGGCAATAAGATAGGTTCGAGTACCCTGAATTAGAACCAAACTCATGTGTGAGAATTTAAGCAGCCCACCCCTATTAGAGCCATGCGGATAACCTTAGCGAACTAGAATTCATGTGGTTGAGTTTCTTTCCTTGTGTAAATTGTTTGTGTTTATCCTTTCTTATTTTCGTGTTTTTATCTCACGACTAACTCTTTTCTTTTCTTTCTTTTCATTGTTGTTCTTTTGTTTCGCATATTATCGTCATATCATAAAGAGCACATTGAGTTGGAAATAGTCCGAAGTTAAAGGCTAGATTGATGGGAGACCTAGTTCATAGCAATGATGAAAAGAACTCCGACGTCCAGATATGGTCCGAAGGGGAACAGTTGCATGAGAGAGACAGTGTTCCTGTCGGGTACAGGTCAACGTTGGCAGCGGAGACATTCATGAATACATAATACAATGATACTTCCGGGCTGAAGATATTGTGGAATAGTTAGGACTTGGAAACAAGGTGCATATTCAGAACGGAATATGGTGACATTGCATATTTGCTAGATGTTTCGGTGGATCAGGCACTGCTGCAAGCCTTGGTGAGGTTCTGGAATCCTGCCTACAGTTGTTTTACGATTGGTAACTTCGATTTGACTCATACGATTGAAGAATATCAAGACCTTTTAAACTGTGAGGAGATTGACGAAACTCGGGTATATTCGAAGCCTAGTAAGAACAAAGCTTTCTGGGGTAAGCTCAAGAGATTCTCAGACATGTTGGAATCCTGGGTCGAGCATCAGGTCATTACTTGGAATGGTAAGGAGTATCTCAGATGGGATGGGATTCTAGCCCTGGCTTCTGTACATCCGGTAGGCCGAGTTCAACGAGATCTCTTTGCATTGTTAATTTATGGGTTAGTGCTATTTCCCCGAGCACGAGTGCTAATTGAGCTAGCAGTCTTAGACCTGTTTGAGTGGTGGAACCAATTCGGTGCCCGTGATTTTAGCTGAAACTTTTCGATCTCTGAGGTTTTGCTTGGAGCATGGTGGGGGTCGTTTCCATGGTTGCTCACAGCTTTTGACAGTTTGGTTCTACAGTCACTTGTGGTCAGATGCTAATTTCTCGAAGCCTCTTTACAATGGCAGTTTCTCCCCTTTGGAAAAATTTCTGCGAAAGGAAGATTAGCCCACCAGAAGATGTGAGGAGGTTTGGGAGGATGTTCTTAGTAACCTGAATGAGGAAGATATAGTTTGGAGGGCTCCGTGGCTTTCTACAAGGAGTATCATCTACAGGTGCAGAGTACACACTTGGGTGCCATTACTTGGACTTTGGGGACACACTGCTTATGTTCTTTTCCTGGTTTTGCGACAGTATGGCTCAAAGCAGTTTGTTCTAGCTACCAAGGGCTTGGATGAGTTTAACATGAATTATGAGAAGGAAAAGGGCTACAAGGCAATGGTGTACGATGTTTCTTCATCCTGGAATAGCGTGAGACATGTTAGAGTCATGAGTGCTACCCACATGACCACTCCTGAGTACGAGGCATGGAGATTTAGCCGCGTGAATGACAATGTTCCCCAACTAAACCCCGATAGAAAGATGACAATGGAAGAGAGGTTGGCCACACTTCCTACTGAAAGCCGAGTTGATGAGGAAATAACTTGAAGATGAGCGAGAGAGGTACCTCAAGCTCGAGGAGAAAGCACACTAGGAGAAATTTGACTTTGAGTTGGAAAAGATACAGTTTGAGGGAGTGGTTAAAGGCTTGCAAACGAGAAAGGATGAATTGGAACTCGAGCTCAAGTTAGAAAAGGAAGAGATCTAGAAACTCAAGAGGCTAAACAAAAGCAAGAGAGCTGTGGAAGATGGATGCGGTGAAGGGATAGCGCTCCGACTCAGGGAGGAGAAAGTGAGAGCCGAGAATTATAAAAGGATGTATTGTGAGAACAAGGACCAGGTGCTCACTTTAACCCAGGAAATGAAGAACTTGCACACTTCTCATTCTAAGCAGCTCGAGAAAGAACGTCATCAAAATAAAGCCTTGAAGGGTCAGGTTAAGTGTCTGGAGAAGTCTCTCTTCAAGCACAAAGGTTCGACTAGCAAGTTAAAGGAAAGCAAGATGGAGAACCAGGCTTTAGAGGCTCGCATTGAAGATTTGGAAACTGAGGTTCAACAGCTCAATGATTATGTGGCAAGCTTTAGGGGAGGAATTCAAGTGCGCCCGATGTCGAGTTTGGAGCAACTACAATTCGATGCATACACCATTTGGAGACAAGAGCAGGAGTTAGCACAATGGACGGTTTGGATGCAAGGAATCGCCCAAAAGATACAACTCTTGGTAGAAGACGCTACTGAACTTCATGATTGTGTCGACGATGACTTTGAAGAAGGAGAGAGGATTGTTTGGATTTTGAGAGAGATCATTGACCTCGATACTACCCTAAAGTCATATGTTTAGTTGGCTTTCTTTGGATTATTGCACCAAGACTATGTTTCTATTAATGAAAGTCGTTTAACAATGATATTTCCCAGACTCGGTGTTGCTCATTGCAATCATGCATATTTTATTTATTTGCATTCTTTGTTTCATTAACAAACAATTAACTAAAAAGCTTTCTGTTTCAGAAACAAAAAAGATTGCATTTTGGTTCTTTAAAATTACCAATATTCCATATCCATATCACACCCGTTTACGAACAAAGAAAATGAAGGAAGGTTTTGCAAAGTTGGAAACCGATCTACGTAGTCAAATGGAACAAACCCAACAAGAATTGAGGGAAACCATTCTCAAGTCCCAGCAAGACATGGTGAGGGAGATATCGCAGCTGTTGCAAGCTCAACTGAGGCAAGAGTCAAGAGATAAGGGTACCATTGAGAGCCCTGCCCAAAACTCGGGGGATCACCTTTATGCCCAAACAGTCAGGAATCCTCTGCTCATCGACCCTTCTTCAAATCCTACACAAGGTGCATCTATTTCTCATGCTGGTGCCGCACCTTCAACTCAACCAGGAGTGACCTTTGGGAACCCCGAGATTATAGGAGACGGTATCCCAGATTTTGATGAATTAGAAAAGCTGAATCAAATGAAAGCGGAGTTCACTAACCAACTAGAAGACACTCGGAAGGACCTAGAGGAAAAGCTCCGAGTGAAAGAAGATGAAGATGACCCCTATGGGTTAAGTGCTAGAGAACTCAGCCTGGTTCCAGACGTGGAGATCCCATACAAGTTCAAGGCTCCAGACTTTGAGATGTTTGACGGAAGTACCTGCTCATCTGCTCATATAGTGATGTTTTGCCAGAAGATGGTCAGTTTTACCAGCAACGAGAAGTTGTTGATTCACTATTTTCAAGACAGTTTAGTAGGGTCTGTTTTGAGATGGTATAACCAACTAACCAGGGCTCAGATCAAGTCATGGAGAGATTTGGCGAAAGATTTTACTGATCAATATAAGCATGTAACTGACATGGTTCCCAACCGACTACTGTTACAAGGCATAGAACAAAAGCACAATGAGACCCTTCGTGAATATGCTCAAAGGTGGCGTAACGTGGCAGCCCAAGTCCAACCACCGCTTCATGAACATGAGGTCTCCCCTATGTTCGTGGACACGCTAAAATGGGCACTTTATGACAGGCTGATTAGTAACCTTATTAGTAACTTTACAAAGATGGTCATGACGGGCGAACGCATTGAAGTGGCCATCAAGAGCGAAAGGATCGATGGAGGGGACCATTCACGGGAACAATTCAAGAAGAAGGATTATGAAGTAAACAACATCAATGCTTTTGAAAAGACTAAGAACTTCACCATTTCCCAGCCGCAGCTCTAGCAAGGAATTCCAGAAACTTTAACAAGAGAGAAGACAAAGGACCTAAGAAGGAAAATGATGATAGGTCTTTCACACATTTGCCAATTACCTATAAGGAACTCTACTCACAGTTATACAAGGTTGATCTGGTCCGACCATACCACGTTACTCCTTATAACCCACCGTACCCGGCTTGGTATAACCCTGAGTAGCACTGCGAGTATCATGCTAATGTTTCAGGACACTCAATCGAGAATTGTATAGCTTTCAAAAAGTTTGTCCAAAATCTGATTCGAACTGGGGTGTTACAGTTAGGGGAACCCAGTACGGCCAGCAATCCGTTGCCGAACCACAGGGGACAAAGTGTAAATGCCATTGAAGACGAGTACACCGAGAAAGCCAAAAAGAGCGTGTCTGAAGTCCAATCTCCTTTGAGATGTGTCTTTCAACAGTTGTGTATGGCGCGTCTCATCAATCGGGGGATGGTGTTGGTCAAAGGAGGATATGGCTTGTATTGTGAGTACCATCAGTTAGGAGATCATGATATTCATCATTGTGAGGAATTTCGTCATTTGCTTCAAGTTATGATGGATAACAAGGAGATAAAGTTCTTTGAGAAGAGGAAAAGAGTAAAAGAGTTTGAAGTCTGTGCATCAGAGAGTCAAGAAACCAGATACAGTGCCAAGAGGCCCCTTGTCCTCGGTCTCAGGACGAATGAGGCAAGTGAACCAAAAGTGGCTCCCAAAATCATAATTGCTACCCCAAAATCTTTTTCTTTTAAAGATACGAAGATGGTTCTGTGGAATTACGCCACAAGCATTACGATTCCAGGAACATCTAGTGCACGAGAGGAAAAGACGACGATGGAAACAAAACCTGCTCAACCAAGTAGCAGAGAAGCAAACGACGTGGGCATCTAACGAGAAGTGGTCGATGCTACATTCCAGAAAACTTAAGGGATCCAAATGAGAAATGGAAACAAAACCTGCTCAACCAAGTAGCAGAGAAGCAAACGACGTGGGCATCTAACGAGAAGTGGTCGATGCTACATTCCAGAAAACTTAAGGGATCCAAATGAGAAAACCCAGGAAGCTGGGGCAGGACCTAAAAGGTTGTTTGGAGAAGACCCACCTGCAAAGATCAAGGAGTCCGTCACAGAAACGCAAGCACACGAGTTTCTAAAATTTCTGAAGCATAGTGAGTATAATGACGTCAATCAATTTCGGAAACAACCAGCTCGCATTTTAGTGCTTGATCTATTACTAAATTTAGAAAAAACATCGAGAGGCATTGTTGAAGGTTTTGAATGAGACCTTTGTTGTAAATGACATCTCTGTTGGGAGATTGGATTAGATTACCAGTCACATTACTGACGTCAATCATATTACTTTCAGCGATGACGAGATTCCAGGGGAAGGTACGAGGTCCGTCAAGGCCTTGAACATCACTACCCACTATAAAGGTTATGTGTTGCCGGGCGTGTTAATTGATAATGGCTCTGCATTTAATGTCATGCCATTAGCCACGCTATAACGACTACCAATCGACAGTTCGCATATGAAGCCATGCATAATACGGTACAAGCTTTCGACGGGACTAAAAAATATGTGGTTGGGAAGATAAAAGTACCCCTGCTCATTGGTCCCACTGAATATGTGGTAGATTTCGTGGTCATGGATATCCATCCATCTTACAATTGCTTGTTAGGAAGGCCTTGGATACACTCAGCCGGCATCGTTCCGTCCTCATTTCATCAAAAACTAAAGTTTGCCACCGATGGGAAATTAGTATCAGTGAATGCAGAAGAGGACATCATCGCTTCAGTGACTCTGGATACACCATACATCCCTACTAATGGAGAAGCGGTGGAGTGCGCCTTCAGAGCCTTGGTACTTATCAATGCTACTTTTGTTGCCGAAGGAAGTAAAGTTCCCTACCCCAAACTGTCAAACTGCGCCAAGATGATGGTGTTTGAAACCCTAGTAAGAGGAGCAAGAAAGAATAAAGGTTTAGGGAGGAATCTACAAGGGCGTCTTTGTCCTGTAAGTGCGATTCACAAGGTGGACCACTTTGGACTTGGCTATAAGCCCAACTTTCTGCAAAAGAGGCAAGAGTGAAAAAAGAGACAAGAGCAGAGGAAAGCCAGGTTGAGGGGGAAGACATTCCTTGAACTCCCATAACCTATTCAAACTTCATAGGGATCTTTGTATATGGGGGAGTTTGAAATCCAGAAGAGGACATCCAAAGGGAAAACCAAGAGGGTTAAAGGCACCTCCAAGAGGAGCTGATCAGAGAGGCTTTAGAAGAAATGAATGTAAACATGATCGGTGACGAGAGCAAGCCTAACCGGTTTTTGGCCAGAATTCGCATGTGCCTCCCAGGGGAAGAGCTCAACTACTGGACCTTTAGGGTCATGCCAACGCTCAATAGGAACCAATCAAAGTAATGCCTAGAATAACTCCGTTACTTTGGCCCGAAACTAACGAACATCTTTTGTAAAAAGGGCAACTATGTCCCGTTCATCTGCAGTGAAATATATCTACCTTTTCTTTTTCTCAAATGGCAAACATGGCATTCATTCCATTTATTTATTTACTTACTCATTTATTTTATTAGTTAATATTTTATTTACATCATAAACCACACCATTCTCTTTCAATACGTACTTTTAAAATTGTGCAGGCTCCTTAATATAAACTGTATGAACAATGTGGAACCTAATCCCAAAGTATACTTCGAACGACCCATGTACTTAGCAAGGGTAGAGGAAGAAAATGATGAGATTCTAGAAGAGCTGTTAAGAATGATGGCCGATGAGGAAAAGCAAATCCTTCCGCACCAAGAGAAGCTATAGATCCTAAATTTGGGAACAAACAAAGAAAAGAAAGAAGTAAGGCACCCTATCACCAGAAATCAGACAAGAATTAGTGGAATTGCTGGGGGAATTTATAGATGTATTCACATGGTCATACCAAGACATGCCAGGCCTAAACACGTACATTGTAACACACAAGCTTCCAATTAGGCCAGAATACAAGCCCGTTCAGTAAAAGCTTCGAAGAATGAGAACGAACATGTTATTAAAAATCAGGGAAGATGTGAAGAAACAATTTAAGGCCAGGTTTTTGGAGGTCTCTAAGTACCCAGAATGGGTGGCCAACATCGTGCCAGTACCAAAGAATGATAGAAATGTGCGTATGTGCGTGGATTATAGAGACCTTAATAAGGCAAGCCCTAAGGACAATTTTCCTCTGCCCCATATTGATACTTTAGTGGACAAGACTGCAGGGCACGCTTGGTTCTCATTTATGGATGGCTTCTCGGGGTACAACCAGATCAAAATGCACCCCAAGGACTTGGAGAAAACCACTTTTGTGACCATGTGGGGCACGTTTTGTTACAAAGTGATGCCCTTCAGATTAAAAAATGTCAAGGCAACTTACCAAAGAGCCATGGTAACCTTGTTTCATGACATGATGCATAAGGAAATCGAGGTGGACGTGGATGACATGATAGCCATGTCTAAGAGCGAGGAGGAGCACATCCAGAATTTACGAAAACTCTTCTGAAGGTTAAGAAAATATCAGTTAAAGCTTAACCCGGCCAAGTGCACCTTCACAGTCACATCATAGAAGCTTTTGGGCTTTATGGTAAGTCATAGAGGCATTGAGATTGACCCCGACAAGGTGAAAGCAATTCAAGAGCTTCCACCATCGCGAACACAAAAGGAGGTCTGAGGATTTTTAGGGAGGTTAAACTACATATCTCGGTTCATATCCTAGTTGACTAATAAATGTGACCCTGTCTTCAGACTCCTCCGAAAGAATAACTCGGGAGTTTGGGATGAAGATTGCCAAGAGGCGCTAGAAAAGATCAAGAAGTATTTGACAGGTCTCCTAATTCTAGTAGCACCAGTGCCGAATAGACCATTGATCCTGTACCTGATAGTCTTTGAAAATTCTATGGGGTGCATACTTGGACAACATGATAACTCAGGAAAGAAAGAAAATGCCATCTACTATTTGAGAAAGAAGTTCACGGATTGCGAAACGAGGTACCCGCCAATTCAAAAGTTATGTTGTGCCTTGGTATGGGCCACTAAGCGGTTACGACAATACATGTTGTATCATACCACCTGTCTAATTTCCCGAATAGATCCGCTGAAATTTCTAATGGAAGCGCCAGCATTGACCGGGAAGATGGCCTGTTGGCAAATGCTCTTGTCAGAGTTTGACATTGTTTACGTAAACTAGAAAACGGTAAAAGGAAGTGTCGTGGCAGATCTTCTGGAAAGTCACGCCTCGGATGACTATGAACCATTGGATTTCCATTTTCTAGACGAAGATTTGATATGTGGTGTAATTGAAGGGAAACCTGTTACCGAGAAAGAGGGCCAGAGGCTCTATTTCGATGGGGCGTTGAATGCCCTAGGCCATGGAATAAGGGCAGTATTAATTTCCCCAGAAGAGGACCACTACCCTTTCACAAGTAGACTGGAATTCTTTTGCACCAACAATATAGCCGAGTATGAATCCGGTGTCATGGGACTCCGAGTAGCCATTGAAAAGAAGATCAAGGTGCTCCAAGTTTTCGGTGATTCTTCTTTGGTAGTCTACCAACTTAGAAAATAGTGGGAGACCAGAGATCCGAAGCTGATCAAGTATTACGAATTGATCCAAGATTTGGTCAAAAATTTTGAAGAAGTCAGTTTCACCTACTTGCCAAGAGAGGACAACCAAATGGCTGACGCTCAAGCCACCTTGGCCGCTGTGTTCAAAGTAAATGGGACAGCCGAAATGAAGCCCGTCAAGATGCAAACTTTTGAGGTGCCAGCCCACTGCTATAGTTTGGAGGAGGAAAATGATGGCAATCCATGGTATTACGACATTTTCTGATACATCAAATACCAAACTTACCCAAAAGACACCAACGATAATGAAAAAAGAACTATCAGAAGGTTGGCATCGGGGTACGTCCTTGATTGGGAGGTTTTGTATAAAAGAAGCAAAGATCAGATACTGTTAAGGTGTGTCAATGCCCGAGAGGCCGAAACTATTCTAGCAGAGGTCCATAGAGGTTTGTACGGAACCCACGCTAGCGGCTTCTCGATGGCTAGGAAAATCATGAGATACGGTTACTTCTAGTCAACAATGGAGGGAGATTGCATCAATTATGCAAAGAAGTGCCATAAATTCCAAATCTACGCCGATAAGATACATTCCCCGCCAGTACCACTTTACGTTTATGAACTCACCTTGGCTTTCTGCTGCCTGGGGAATAGACGTCATTGGTCAGATACACCCAAAAGCTTCTAATGGGCATCACTTCATCTTAGTGGCCATCGATTACTTCACCAAATGGGTAGAAGCGGCTTCATACGCCAACATCACAAGAGCGACAGTTTGCAAGTTCCTCAAGAAAGAAATTATATGTCGTTATGGTCTGCCTGAAAGGGTCATCACCGACAGTGCTTCCAACTTGAATGACAAAATGATGATTGAGGTGTGTGAAAGGTTCAAAATTATACATCACAATTCTACTATTTATTGCCCCAAGATGAAAGGAGCAGTGGAGGCGGCAAATAAGAATATAAAGAAGATCATAGCAAAAACCACAGAAAATTGCAAGGATTGGCATGAAAAGCTACATTTTGCCCCTTTTGCTTATCGGACCTCTATGAGAACTTTCACCGGGGCAACGCCTTACTCTTTGGTATATGGCATGGAGGCGGTATTACCTATCGAGGTGGAGATTATATCGCTCCGAATTTTGAACAAGTAAAGTTGGACGAGGTCGAATGATATGTTGCGTGTGATAAGTGCTACGCAATTGTGCAAGTATACACGTCGCAAGTAATAAAGTGATATGAGTATCGAGTATCGTCTCCACAGGGATTGGTTTGGGCCACTTTGCTTAAGTTACTGCACTGTGAAAAGTAAAAACATAATTAAAGGATTATAGGAGTTTAACTAATAACTAAACTAGAAAGCAATAAAGTAAAAGAAAAGATGAGATCGAATGAGAGAGAGATAGGCCAGGTTATCATGAGTTGAGGTGTGATAGCCGATTGGATCGTCTTGGTAAAAGAGTGCACGGGCAACTCAGTTGCCGTGGCAACTTGCACAACGGGTTGCCTTGGCAACTAATCGATGGTTGCCTGGGCAACTACTTGGGCGTCTGGGCAGCAATCTTCAAGGTTCGGCGGAGCGTTCTTCAATGGTTTCTTCTTATCCCTAAGTCGAAACTCTAGCTACTTGTGCATGCCTTGATAATACATCCCTGCGTGAATCAAGGGTGAACAACAACCAATCTTGCGCTCCTCTTAGCCGTTGAAATCCTTGACTTATTCCTAAGCCGGATTAATCTTCACCATCAATAGATTGAATAAAGATCATATTCATTCATTTCTTGAATCTAACTCTCCTAATATTAGATAAATAGATAAAGTTACGAGATCTTCTCCCAATTCACTCGCAAACAAGAATAAGAACCAAGAATGAATAAACCTTGAATAGAAAGTGCAAACTCTTATTACCTAAACAAAATCCAATTGTTTTTCACAACAACAAAACACAATAACCCCAACCAATCAAGTTAGTTCATGGTTGGGTTCAAAAGATATACAAAGAATAATCCCTAAACCATGACTCTAATAGAAGCAAAGAAGAAGAAATCGAACTCTCTCCCCCTTGCTCTCTTGTCGAAATTTCTCTCCTCTTGCTCTATGGAGTTGTCGAAATTTTCCCTCTCTTCCTCTCTATGGAATTGTCAAAATCTCCTTCTTATTTATAGGGCTAGACCAAAGTCCTTCTTTGAGGAGGAAGTTAAGTTGGAATTAAATTATCTTTAAAGAATATAATTCTTTATTATAATTGTATTCCTACTATAACTTCTCCTATCTTCTTGGAATTTAATTCTTCTCTAATCTCTGCATGGAAATCAAATTCCTTTGGGTTTGGGCTTTGCTCCACGTCATCTTGGGCTTGTCTAGTCATCAATTCCGACTACCATATCACCTTTGCTCTTGTCGACAATTGCCATGGTAACTGGCTCGGCGTCTCCTTCATGCATTACCCTGGCAACTAGCTCGGCGTCTCCTTCATGCATTGCCCTGGCAACTAGCACTAGCCTTGCTTTGGCAAGTGATCCTGCACACACACAAAAACACACCAAAGCAGCATCTTTTTCCACAAAAATCACCAAGTTATGTAATCAAGCTCAACAGTGGAAAGAAACATGAATTAATGCATGAATAACTAATTATGCAACTAATATGAGCTTAAGTCTAACAATAATATGAGTAAAAAGGGTAATAAAAATAGTACTTTTGAACACTTATCACGCCCCCAAACTTGAACTATTGCTTGTCCTCAAGCAATGCAAACTAACAATTACCTGCCAAGACTTTAATCATCAAAGACATGCTTCAAACTTGAATTCAAACCTCAGAACCGTGGCACAAAGTATGATCACCTTTTAATTTTTCGGATAACACGAGAATTACCCGGAACCAAACTATAGTGCTCGTGACAATGTGTGTGCGTAGTTGTGTTCAAGTTGATTTTCAAGATTCTATGTGAACAATAGGCTTTTATCAATTTAAGTACCGAGGCATTTTTTTTCACTAGAGCCAATTTCGGGCATCTCTAGCAAAGTAAGCAATTTCTCATTTTATTTTAGTCGACTAGAGCCAATTTCGGGCACCTCTAGTGATTCTTTAATGTGCATTAACTACTAGAGCCAGTTTCGGGCACCTCTAGCAAGAAAGTGCATTTACTACTAGAGCCAGTTTTGGGCACCTCTAGCAAGAAATTAACTTTTAATTTTCAATTTTAAATTTACCCAAATTTTAAGCAACCTAAGTTCACTAAGTTTCTTTCAATCAACAACCCACAACCGTGTAAAAAAATTCAGCATCATAGTAAAATTCTAAGTTCTTTTCATGCAATCCTAAAATTAAAGGTTCTTTCAATTAAGTGCAGTGGCAAAAATTCATCATTGGATATTCAACAAGTCTTAAGCAATTAAATCCAATTAAAGGAATGGCAAGTAACATATGCAACCTATATGTGATTGCTAAAAATGAATGCAACTAAACATGAAGCTAACTAGAAACCAACACCCCCCAAACTTGAGAGAAGCATTGTCCTCAATGCATGTAAGAGTGAAATAAAATTTAAAAGAAACTAAATGAAATGAGTTAGTCGGAGAGGTCGTCACCTCGAGTGATAAGTTTCCTTCCTGCCGTTTGCTTGATTCATTTTTCAGTCGGTGGTTGAATGTTGGTGCCGCGTGAATAGCATTGCTTTGATTTGATCCATGTTTGCCGATACAGGTTCACTTGCATGGGCATCAGTAGTTGCCGAAGTCATTGTTGTTGCCTAGGCATCGCCAGTTTTTGTTGTGGTTACTGTGGCAAGTAGTCGGCAGTAAATTTCCTTAGCATGGTGGTTGTGAGTCTTGTTGTGGAAAAGAAAACCTGGAAACTAAAGATAATGAAGAAAAATAAAATATATCCTAAAAAATAAAGAGAAAAAATAACCAAAAATAATAGAACAAAATAGTTCGAAAATAAAAATAAAAATAAAAAAAAATATATCAAAATGAGAGCATGCTCATGCATCTCCTAAGGTGTCAACTTCTTTGTTACGTTCTACAGGGCACCGTTGTAGTACTTCAATCTCTGTCCGTTAACTTTGAATTCTTGTTCGTCGGTAATGGACTTGATTATCACGACACTATGGGAGAATGGTTTGACAACTTTGAATGGTCCCGATCGTCTTGATTTTAGCTTTCCCAGGAAACGTATTAGCCGAGAATTGAATAAGAGAACTAGTTGCCCTGGCATGAATTGTCGCGGCAATAGTTTCTTGTCGTGCCATTGCTTTGTTTTCTCCTTGTAGATTTGTGCATTGTTATAGGCGAGTGCACGGAATTCTTCTATCTCGTTGAGATACAACAAACGCTTTTGTCCGGCATTTTCCTAATCCATATTCACGGTCTTGATTGCCCATTGGTTTGTAGGTGATATTGCCCGTCCTCTGGCAACGATTAGATTGCTTGTAAAACTCTTGGGCATCTTTGTACAGTGTTGGCCAATACAAACTAGATTGAAAAACTTTGGCCGCGGTACGAGTTCCTCCAAAATGTCCTCTATAGGGTGAAGAATGGCATTGTCAGAGTACATTCTGTTGCTCCTCTTTAGGGACACATCGGCGTATAACCTGATCAGGGTATTTCCGAGGCATGTGCTGTCGTGGCGATTGCTCCCAAGATTGCCGAGTTGTGTGTCTAGAGTTGTCGAGGCATACGCGTCCATGGTTGTCGAGGCGTGCGTATCAGTGGTTGTCGTGGCATCGAGGGTTGCCGAGGCATGTGCATCCATGGTTGCCGAGGCATCAAGGGTTGCTGCGACATTGAGAGTTTCTGAGGCATCAAGGGTTGCTGCGGCATTGAGAGTTTCCGAGGCAAGCTTTTCCTTTAGGGTTTCGAATGCTTGGGCGCAAGAATCATCAAAATTGAAGACTTTATCCTGGTGAGGGTAGTCTTTCGATCACGTCCACCTTAGCTTTGTCTACTTTAATTCTCTTGGATGAAATCTTGTGGCCGAGCACTATTCCTTCATCTACCATAAGATGGCACTTCTCCCAATTGAGGACTAAATCGGTTTCTTCACATCTTGCCAACACATTCTCTAAATTGTCGAGGCAACTGTTCAAGTCACTATCAAAAACGGAAAAATCATCCATTAAGATCTCAAAGAAGTCTTCAACCATGTCTGAAAAGAGTGCCAACATGCATCTTCTAATGTTAGTGCATATATGAGAAAACTTGAGGATGGTCGTTTTCGATACTTCTTATAGTACATCCGCACCCTCCATCGGGTGACAATATTGCCCAAAAAGAGTTTGGCCAATGTGCTTGCCACTACTCCCTTTACCATGGTGGATGTGTCTTTCTTCTTTGTTCGCTTGTAGTCCAAGTATACTCTCCACCTTGCTACTATTCCTGAAGGCACAAATATATTAATAGGAAAAATTATATCCATTCCCAACCATTCAATTACCTCATTCTTGTCGACTTCTATCATGGTTGGATGTAGCCTTTGTTGTCGTGGCAATTGCTGCTCAAGCCAATTGTCGTGGCAATCAGTTGCCAAAATTTGTTGTAAGTCAAGGGAAGAACCAATTTTCTAAAAAGCTTTACGAATCCAAACACCGTTTTCTTTTGGCCTCTCAAACATCTCCATCAGTAGAGATTTCGATGGCTTCAAATATACCAACCTCGGTTCCTCAAGACATACCTGCAATAGACGAGATGAGTTTTTAAAGAATTCAAAAGGTTCAACTATTACCTGCTCATATTCCATTGGCAAAGTATTATCATCTCGTTGATCTTGCATGTGGTCGTGCAATTGTCGTGGCAATTGTTGGTGAGAGCAATCTACAGATTCCTGCTTCAATATCAACGTTGTAACCATATGGGCATCGGGTTCCTCAGAATTTGCTGTAGTATTGTTGTTCTCAGCTTCACCAAGTGTTGTCGCGGCATTGCTCTGTTCAGGCTCCTCAATCATTGCCGAGGCAATTTGTTGTTCAAGCTCATCATGTGTTGGGCAGTCTCTCTCACTGGCATCCTCTTGACTTTGAGGTTCTAGTTGTTCCTCACACATCGGAGAGATTTCTTTGTATTGCTCCTTATCCTCTTGCCTTGGGACGTCAGTATCCTTAGGAATGAATTGTTGGTTCATGTTATCCATGACATATGTGGATCTCCCTAATTGATCTTCTGAATCCCCTAAGGTTGCATCCCACTGAGCTATCCTCGTATCCATAGATTTTGATAGCTCTCGAATCTCTTCAATTGATCCGTCAAGTCTAGCCAAGGAAGCTAGTAACGTTTCCTCCAAGGAATTGGAATGCTCTTGAAAAGGACTACATTGCCATGGCCTATCTGTTGCTGCGGCAAAATTGTTATGGTAAAAAAAAATTTGAGCTTTTTGACCATACCATGAAGAATTTTGCTGCTGGTTCCCTCTATGGTCCTCCATGTAGTTATATGCACCGAAAATGTGAGGGCAATTTTCAAACACATGATGTTCTCCACACATAGCACAAGATTTTTCCATGGTATAAGTTCTTTGGGCTTTTCTCGGTTGGTATAGGTAATCATCAAAAGGTGCAAGGAACTCTTGATTGGATTGATTCATATCTTCCAACATCATCTCTCAAATAGATTGGCTTTTATTTCCCGACATGTTGATGTCCCTTAACTTGTAGCGCACCTAAATTTTTTTTTGATAAAACAAACAAAAAGAAAAGTTAGTAAAACTAAGAGAAAAAAAATGCAATAACAAAAACAACTAACACCAATTGCCAATCCCCGGCAACGGCGCCAAAAACTTGTTGCGTGTGATAAGTGCTACGCAATTGTGCAAGTATACATGTCGCAAGTAATAAAGTGATATGAGTATCGAGTATCGTCTCCACAGGGATTGGTTTGGGCCACTTTGCTTAAGTTACTGCACTGTGAAAAGTAAAAACACAATTAAAGGATTATAGGAGTTTAACTAATAACTAAACTAGAAAGCAATAAAGTAAAAGAAAAGATGAGATCGAATGAGAGAGAGATAGGCCAGGTTATCGTGAGTTGAGGTGTGATAGCCGATTGGATCGTCTTGGTAAAAGAGTGCACTGGCAACTCAATTGCCGTGGCAACTTGCACAACGGGGTTGCCTTGGCAACTAATCGATGGTTGCCTGGGCAACTACTTGGGCGTCTGGGCAGCAATCTTCAAGGTTCGGCAGAGCGTTCTTCAATGGTTTCTTCTTATCCCTAAGTCGAAACTCTAGCTACTTGTGCATGCCTTGATAATACATCCCTGCCTGAATCAAGGGTGAACAACAACCAATCTTGCGCTCCTCTTAGCCGTTGAAATCCTTGACTTATTCCTAAGCCGGATTAATCTTCACCATCAATAGATTGAATAAAGATCATATTCATTCGTTTCTTGAATCTAACTCTCCCGATATTAGATAAATAGATGAAGTTACGAGATCCTCTCCCAATTCACTCGCAAACAAGAATAAGAACCAAGAATGAATAAACCTTGAATAGAAAGTGCAAACTCTTATTACCTAAACAAAATCCAATTGTTTTTCACAACAACAAAACACAATAACCCCAACCAATCAAGTTAGTTCATGGTTGGGTTCAAAAGATATACAAAGAATAATCCCCAAACCATGAATCTAATGGAAGCAAAGAAGAAGAAGAAATCGAACTCTCTCCCCCTTGCTCTCTTGTCAAAATTTCTCTCCTCTTGCTCTATGGAGTTGTCGAAATTTTCCCTCTCTTCCTCTCTATGGAATTGTCGAAATCTCCTTCTTATTTATAGGGCTAGACCAAAGTCCTTCTTTGAGGAGGAAGTTAAGTTGGAATTAAATTATCTTTAAAGAATATAATTCTTTATTATAATTGTATTCCTACTAGAACTTCTCCTATCTTCTTGGAATTTAATTCTTCTCTAATCTCTGCATGGAAATCAAATTCCTTTGGGTTTGGGCTTTGCTCCACGTCATCTTGGGCTTGTCTAGTCATCAATTTCGACTACCATATCACCTTTCTCTTGTCGACAATTGCCATGGCAACTGGCTCGGCGTCTCCTTCATGCATTGCCCTGGCAACTAGCTCGGCGTTTCCTTCATGCATTGCCCTGGCAACTAGCACTAGCCTTGCTTTGGCAAGTGATCCTGCACACACACAAAAACACACCAAAGCAGCATCTTTTTCCACAAAAATCACCAAGTTATGTAATCAAGCTCAACGGTGGAAAGAAACATGAATTAATGCATGAATAACTAATTATGCAACTAATATGAGCTTAAGTCTAACAATAATATGAGTAAAAAGGGTAATAAAAATAGTATTTTTGAACACTTATCAGGATACAAGCCAGAATTGATCAATTGAACCTCATTGAAGAGAAAAGGTTGAAGGCCATCTGTCATAGCCAAATGTATCATAAAAGGATGATGCGGGCCTATAACAAGAAAGTTCGCCCTAGAGAGTTTCAAGAGGGGGATCTGGTGCTCAAAAAGATCTTACTCAACAAAAAAGACTTTCGAGGGAAGTGGATGCCTAATTGGGAAGGGCCTTATGTTGTAAAGAAGGCCTTCTCCGGGGGAGCATTGATCCTAGCTGAGATGGACGGGAAAGAGTTAAGCAACCCAATAAACTCGAACTCGGTAAAAAAGTATTATGCCTGAAGAAGAAAAGAAGAAAAAGAAAAAAAGAGAAGGAAAAAGAAAAAGAAAAAAGAAAGAAAGAAAAAAGAAAAGAAAGAAGAATGAGGGTTTAGGGCGAAAACCCTAAAATGGGCATCCTAAAACCATGGGGTGATCTGAATTGAAAATCCAAACAGGACGGATCAAATATGCGTGAATTTTGGCATACGACTGACAGACTTCATCAAAGGACAACGCTTTAATCCTTAGGTCATTAAAAGTTGTAACCCAAGATGGCGAGTAAAATGTCTACTGTGGCCGATGGGTTCTCATTGTTCATACAGTCGACGTTTTTTGCGTATTTTCTTTTTCATGTTTGCCATGACTTTCAAAATTTTGTTAATATTTCTCTAAGTATCAATAAGATATTATTTCTGTTTTTTGTCTTGTTATCATCTCGCAGGAATTGGCATAGGTCACAAAAAGCAAAAGATTTCTTGGTATTACTATGAGTTAACCTATTGAGTGCATGATATTCCAAGATAGAGGGGGAATCTGCCATGGTTAAGGCAAAAAGATCATTGGGGTGAAATTGACGTAGAAAGACAATGTGTACCCCACTTATTATTGAGGGAACTAAAGGCGAAAGTCCGGAAGGACACCCAAAAAAACGAAAAAGAGAAGAAAAAAAGAAAAGAAGAAAAAAATGAAGTGAAAACCTGTAAAGGGCACTTTGGAAGTACAAGTCTAAAAGTGAATACCTGAAAAGACACTTTAGAACAAAAGAGTCAAGAAGGGGCATAAAGGGTGAACCCGAGTGACAAATGGGGCACAACCGTCACAAGAAAGAAAAGAAGAAAGCAAAGGAAATTTGAAATCAAGAGACCAAGAAGAAGAAATATCCGAGTGAATTACTGTTATCCATGCATCATATTAGACATTCCTAGGTTAGGAGCATGATAACTCATACCATCGCATCATTTCGTCTCTTTTTACAGGATAAAAGGGGAAACCTCTTGAGAAGAGAAACAAACATCAGAGTGGAAGCTTGGAGAGAATTTCCAAGCAAAGGATTTCGAAAATGCCACTTCCCGGTGAAAAAGGCTAGATGATAGAACCTTTCGAAAAGGGGAAGAAGAAGTTAGCCTATCCGTTCAGGATCACAAAGAGCGGAAGCCTTCATAGAACCCTCACTTGAATAACTTCTTTTTGTTCGTTGCCGCTTCGGAGGAACATGTCGTCTTCGTTGGGTTATGTCTGCTTCCGCTTCGGAGGGACATCCTAGTGTCATTAGGATTGCTTTCGGCCGCTTCAGGGAAGCAAAGTCATTCAGATTCATTCAATACCGCTTTAGAAGAATGAGTCATTCGAAAGATATTTGGATTCGTTCACTGCCGCTTCAGAGGAATGAGTCGTTCGGTAACTGGTTTGTCCAATGCCGGTCGAGAAAGGCATGCCAGCGCTACTCAGTTGTTTTCTACCGTTTCGGGAAAATAAGTTATCTCAATTTGCTCGTTGCCATTTTGGAAGAGCAAATCATCCGACAGGGAAGTAGGACAAAATTAGTGCTTATGGTCTTTGCTTTATTCTTGTTTAACAAGTATAAGCAAAGAGGGGCAGCTGTAATCACTAATTTTGTCCGGGGTTAACCTTCCTTTTTTATTTCAATAATGGGTTAACCTTCCATTTCTAGCCCAAATCCAGTAAAACCAAAAAAACATAATGTCTCTTTGTGATCTTGTGCAGCCAAATATAGGCCATTGGATCAAAATTGATTGGACGAACCAACTCGCGCGTGTGATGCACGCGCCGACTCTTCAGTCCCCTCACACGCCGGCTGTTCGACTCTTACGCGCCCATTCACCGTTTGTTCATCCTCCACGCGCTGGCTGCCAACTTTCACACCCGTGCCATGACCAGTCTCATTCAAGCCCCAACCACCATGTAGAGAAGTAATAAAAAAATGTGAATCAGAATCCAAATCATAGGCATCATCAACAGTCTCAACATTTAATTTTACTTGCAAATGTAAACAATAGGCAATAGGATAATGAGTATTCTGGAGAAATATAAGCAATATAACCGTCTTTGTAAAAAGGGAGTTTTTCCATATTCAGGGAATGAAAAAGGAGCATTCTGAGATTTCTTTTTTTCAAATCCAACCTCAACGAAATAATAAGATAAATTTCAGCCATATTTATACTAAGCATTTAAGTTCGAATTAAAAAAAAGTAAGAACAATAGGAGAATAGGAATTTTACCATTCGACGATGATGGTTCTTAGCGACCGGAAGCTCTGTCGGCGAATCCCAATGCTGAGGAGCTAGGATGTAACAAGGAGAGTCACATACTTTGAGATCACGTCGATCTAACGACTGCCAGCAGAGATCTAATGAGGGGAAACAAAAGGGGGTTTCGACTGATTTCATTGCTTTGGCTTGCCCCTTCAAACGATCGGCACTGGAAGATAGAAGGAGGGGCCGTGAGACACCGACCGGAGGTGACGACGCACCCAACGGAGGCCGAGCGGTCACTAAACAGCGGCCGTGCGTTATTTCCCTCTTGGCTTTGCGGCTGGGCAGGAGAAAAATATAAAAGGGGGGATAAAATTAGGGTTATAATCCCTTCTTTTATTCAAACCCTTGTAACCGGTAGAACCGGTCTCCCAACTGGCTAAACTGGTCACCATCCGACCTGGTTATCCTTCCACCCGACGAACCGACTCGCGAACCAGCCTGACCCAGTATATTGAGTCCACATTGCTGGGCCTTGGGGTATCTTCTAACCCTTTGTTTTTTAGCCCAAATATAATGTTAAATGTGTTTAGTTTTTTTTATTTTTATTTGTGTATATATATATATATATTAAAATATAACATAGTGGCCATGGTAAATATCATGTATATATTATGTGACAGATTTTGTGCCTAATTTGATGATATATGACCCATTAACACAATAATATCTCTTTTAAATATAATATGTATCACATAGGTTTTTTTATAAATGTATATAATACATGGTTTTATGATACATAACATATAAAATATAAATAATATACATATAAGACTTTAAATATATGTATATAATGGTTTTTCATAAACATATATGTATATGATTTGTTTTTAGC
>JAGYYJ010002239.1:0-28989 GCA_019671005.1 Hibiscus mutabilis | reverse complement strand
TTTATCTAGTGTTTAGCCGATTTAACCTGTTGAACGATGTCCAAATGCTATGAAATTTTACCAGCAAGTTAATAATCCATAATTCTAATAGGCATACAAAATTTTAGAGCGATTAGAATTCATTTACCCCATTTTACCTTTTAGTTCTTTTAGGAAAAAATTAACTAGTTTTACTAATTCCCAAACACACTATATTTTATATAAACACCTAGGTACTTAGCTATTATACACATATCAAAATATGCAACATGTAACTTGAGTATATGCCACCTTACTAGGAGGAGTTCCAAAAAGTTAAGCATACATAGAGGTGATGAGAGGACTTGCAACTTCAACCATACGATCGATGCCGCAGTTCCTCAAGATCTTGAAATGCATGAGACACACAATGTTAGGCTTACATAGCCTAGTGATGTAGTTATGACAAATTAAATAAGCTCCTTAATGGCATGAATGACATGTAGGCATGTTTGAATGACAATATACACCATCAATCATATATAGATCATACTGTGAGCTGGGTACTATATTCGTATGTTAAATGTAAGCACAAAACACATATCATTTCTTTGGATATAGCAAACCAATGGGTATGTGAATTCTCTTGTACACCATACATATCGGAAGGTGCCTTAGCCTTTGAGCCGTAGCTATGGAGCCCCTTTTACACAATCCAACCGCTGTAATCAATATTAGTTGTAATTTGGCACCTTACTTTAATATTAGTTCAATTTTAGTCCCTTTAAATTGTTTAATCGCTTTAATTTAATTGTTTTATTTAAATGTATGTGTTTGCATATTTAAATGGCATATAATATAAAATGTTAGGTGATAAATTAACTTAGTGTAAACAATTAGAGCCTTTAACTTAGGTTCTTTGGAAAAATTTAATTAATTAAAATATGAGATAATTGTAGAAAAAAAATGAATATTAAATGGAAATTTTAAAGTTCTAAGTTGATTATGACTATTGTGATAGGTGTTAATCGGGAGAATTTTAGTGGGAATATTTAATATTTCATTTGAACTTGAACATTGTAATCAAAATTAAAAATTTAAATTTAAATTTAAAAAATTAAATTAGGATTGGTTTTAAAAATAGTTGAGTCATTAATAATTAGGAATATTATTGATTTAGGGCCAATATGGATGGCCCAAGCTTTGGGGGTGTTATCACATAAACCCCAAATCAAATATTCATAGACTTTTTAATTAATTTAATAAATTTGGGACCCCTAATTAGGTTTGAACTTAAAATCGAAAAAAAGGGAAACCATGATTCCTTTGTGTTGAAATACGTTGAGTATAAATTGAAGCATCCTAAAGTAATGATGTTTCAAAACTTATATTCGTTTAAATGTATTTTCTTAAAAAAAAGGATCCCCCTTCGAATAAAGTTATTAACAATTAGAGATTTAATTAAACCCAAAAACTATTGCTCAAATGTCAAATGCCACGTAATAATACCGATAAAGGTAGGTGGGGGTGCTAACCCTTTCCCCCACACGTAATCTTTTTAACCCTAATTTTAAAGAAAATAATTCGGGTTGTTTTAGGGTGCCCGGGCACTAAAGTGACCGGGGACCCCAAATTGATTTTAAAGGAAAAAAAAAGGAAAATCTGATTTAATGAAAACCCTTTAATTTCAAGATTAAAAAAATTTAAAATGAAAAAACTTAATTTTCCAAAAGAAACACTTTTTTTAAAATGGTCATGAAAAGGGACTAGGGGAAAGAAATTGAGAGTCGTGCAATTAATTAATTTACGGGTTTTTGGCATTTTGAGCAATACTTTAAATTTTAATTTTTTTCCAAAAAAAGGGGAGGGAATTTTCAGAAGAAGGGGGTAGATTTTGTATTAATATCTATCATTCATGATAAGTCTCGACTTTTTTTTCCCCCTTTAAGGGGAGAAAACATTATCCGACGGAGGCCTTTCCCTTCGAGTTCAAAATTTTTTCTTCTTTCGATACTAACCTGCACCGTAGGGCCTATGCCTCTTATAAGGCCCCATACACAATCGATGTCTTGCTGCATAGTAAAAGAATACTTTTTTGGAACCCCGCAGTCTAGAACACAACCCACATTCTTTATCTAGAAACCTACCCCATTTGGAGCGTAAGACCGAAGGCCCCCACTTAAATATATTTCTCGCTGGTTTCTCGGCAAAACTCATTGTATCAATTTAAACTTTTGCCTTCAATATTCTTACCATACCGATATTATTTTTTTTTTTTGTTTTTTTCTTTTCTTTTTTTTATACAATTGGCATTTTTTTTCATACTCGAGGTATTTATTCGAAAAAAACGCAAGCAAGCGTTGTTCATAAGGCCGGGGTCTATAAATAAGGAGAAGGATTTCAACGGTGTGGACCCGGGAAGACTCATCCAAAAAAAGGGGAGTATCTAAAGAAAAGATTTTCGAGCAAGAAGGAGAAGGGTGAAAGGCTGGGCAAAACGAGGAGATTCAAGAATTGATGATTCAAAACCGGGTCAAAAGTATTTGGGGGAAGAGCAAGCTTTTGGCCCAAAATTTTATCACAAGTTTTATTTGAGAACGCTATAAGGGTACAATGAAGAGGAAAAGTCAATCTTTTAAAAAAGATAAAGAGCCAAAAGAAGATGAATAATAAAAGTGTTACAACATTTGAGATTAGTTTTAAAATTTGTAATATAAATGAAGAATAAGGAATTTTTAAAGGGGAAAACTTTAAGTAGCATCCGTAATCTAAAAGGATAATCATGAAAAAGACGTCTGCCTGCGCGAGAGGCCCCCTTCATGCAGATTTTATCATTGAATCCATGAACTCATAATAGTACCTTAACATCAACAATAAGCTGGACAGATGTCGACCCGAGGTGGAACTAATCGACAAACCTAGGGGCAATGGCTAGCTGCTCAGAATCAAATTGTCTATTTCTCGTATTCGACCTTTTGCGATGAATGTTGCCCCCTAAAGACTAGTCCTTGAAAATCGATACCCGTGCACTCATACATTACGTTGTTTAAATATTGCATTTAGGAAATTATCAGATTTTTTAAAATAAATATCACCACTTCTAAATAACATTGCATTTTGTAATATTGCATTATTTTTCGTGATAATGGCAGAAAGCCAAACCAATATTTAATAAACATATAATAGCTTGTTAGGGTAAGGCACCAAGAAGTTGTTGAGATCACTTGCAGTACGGAGCAAAGATTGATCACTCCTTAATAAGGTATGACTCGAGCTACCACAATGTTTAAACGCGATACGAGAAGCGAAAAGTTACAGATAAATACTAACATTGGTGATCAAGATGAAGACTTATCTCATAAAAGGTTCAACTTGGAAGGATCAGTTTAAAAGGATCAGTAGCACATTACCGTAGATACAATGATTTAAAGAATTTGGAAATAAATTTTGGAGATGATGTTTTAGCCACGTACGCAGATAAAGATTTGACAGAGCTTAAATCGATGTTATCACACACAAAATACATGAAGTCTAGGTAAAAGCGAATTTTGATGTTTGCTCACCTGTACTATCTAGGAGTTGTGAGACTGAGAAAAACAAGACTAGTCCAACAAGAGTTACAGAATCGCATATATTTCCATTATTTCCAAAAGGATGAAAGTCAAAGATTCAATTGATGCCGTAAATCTTCCTGCAATGGATCGCTTTTCACTCATTAATGCATGGGAAATCATTCGAAAATTGCCACCGGTGATGCTTCGATTATTGACTAAATAATCACGTATGGTCATCTTCATCTTCCTGCTTTACCATTGTCATTCTTAGCACTTTCCTTACTTATATGATCTTTGCACATTTGCTCACTCAATCCGGGCTTATCTTTGGTAATTTTGGTTGGAAGAACTGCTCATCCTCACATACTAAACACTCTATTATCATTACGCTGATACATCAATATTCAAAGACAAGTTTCCTAGAAACTTGTTGCTTCCCAATGTTTCATTCAACTTTTTCCTTCGATGTCCTGTAAAATTGCTCTCATTGTAAGTAAATATGTTTTGCAACATGCTTCCTAAAGCAAAGTCAAATCATCTCTTGAGGTTTTCCGCCAAGGTTTGAAGCAAAACCTATTTCCATCTTATATTTCCTTATAAATTTTGTTGCTTTTATGCCCTAAGCTCCAAATTTGACCATTGAATACCTCAGTAGTTCCAATACCTTCTAGAAAAAATTCAATGTAATGCTAAAAATCTTATGAATATTTTAAATGATGTCAAATTTAATTTTTATTTCAATGCAAGATGTTTTATGAAAGGGTATCAAGAGAAAGAAAAGGTCTAATAATAAAAATTTATTGGTATTGTGGGCAAACACAAAAAGGAATTACAAGGGAAAGGAATAGGCATTCAGATATCATAAACCAAAACTTCATGTTATGACTTACAAGATGCCTTGAATGTCCACCATGCTGAGTGGCAGACCCCGAAAATAATACTGGGATTATGCTGGAAAATATGAAGTTTCCCAAGCCAATCATGAGAAGGTCTTATTTAAAATTGTCTGAGCCGCCTTTTCTTGGTTTTCAACTCAGATCCTCCTTTGTTTCAAAACGCCCTTTGGATTTTTTATTTTGAACCCTTTTCTTTTCTTTCTTTTTTCCTTTTCCTTTTTTTTCTTTTTCCTTTTTTATTTTTTTTCTTTTCTTTTTCTTTCTTTTCTTTATTTTTTCTTCTTTTTCTCCTTCAAACATAATACTTTTAACCAAATCAATTTATAGGGTTTTGGAGTTGGTCTCATCCATTTCGCCTAAAATTAACGCCTTCTAAGAAAACCTTTTGTTACAATATAAGGTCCTCCCAATTTGTGCCCATTTTCCTTGAGCATCGCTTTGGATTGGCAGCTTCTTCTAAACACCAAATCCCCTCTCTTGGAATTCTCTTTGCTAACTTTCTTTTCATGAGCCCTTATCATCTTTCTCTGATACATTTGCCCATGACATAGTGCTTTCAATCTTTTCTTCAATTAAGTTCAATTGATCATATCTTGCTTGAACCCATTTTGCTTTTCCAACTTTGCTTCCATTAAGACACAAAGTGATGGTATTTCAACTCAATGGGTAGTACATACCATTCCATACACTGAGAGAAAGGTGTTGCCCCTGCTGGAAAGCTCTTATTGCAATTTGACAGAAGGAGTAAGGCAAATGACAAAATCATACCAATCTTTATAGGTATCACCATTTTTGCAATTATCTTATTAATGTTCTTATTCGCAGCCTCATCGCCTCTATCCATCTTCTCGGGCGATATACCACGTAATTATGATGTTTAACATTGAACTGCTCACATACCCACTCATCATCCTATTGTTCAAATTTGAAGCATTGTCGGTGATGATACTTTCAAAAAAGCCGATTTATGATTTCCTTCAAAAACTTACACATCGTGGATCCGTGACATTTGCATACGAGGCCGCTTCCACCCATTTCGTGAAATAATCAATGGCTACAAGGATAAAACGATGCCCGCTTGATGCCTTAGGGTGAATCGACCATGACATCAATGCCCCACATAGAGAACGGGCCAAGGAACCTTGTTAGCATAAATTTGGCACTTGTGGTATTTAGAGAATAGTTGATGCAATCACCTTCCATAGTTGACCAATAATATCCAAGTCGATGATTCTCCCGGCCATGGTGAAACCACTAGGACGAGTTTCGCAAATTCCTCCATGAACTTTTCTTCACAACTAATCGTGCCTCTTTTGCCCCTACGCATCTCAGAAGCACTTGATCACGGCTTCTCTTGTATAAAATCTCTCCATCAAGGACATACCCTGATGCCATCTTCTTAATCATTTTCTTTTCATTTTCTGTAGCTTGGGGTGGGTATTGCTGGAATTTTGCATATTGCAAGATGTCGTGATACTATGGCAATCCATCCACTTCTTCCAAATCATAACAATGAGCCGGAGAGTCAAGCATATATAATCTGATGGGAATCATCTCATAACCTTCATTTACCTTGAACATAGCGGCTAAGGTGGCTAAGGCATCAGTCATTTGATTGTCTTCTCTGGGGAGATATTTGAAACTGATCTCATCAAATTCCTTGGTCAATTTGAGGACCAGTTTGTGGTATTCCACCAACTTTACATCTTTTGTCTCTCATTCACCACGTATCTGATAAATGACTAATGCAGAGTCCCAAAAAACTCTTAAAGTATGAATTCTTTCTTATAGCTTTCTTAGTCCCATTATACAGCCTCAGACTCCACCATATTATTAGTGTCAAGAACTTCAAATGACTTGGTAAAAGGGTAATAATCTACTTTGAAACCATAATCGCCCTATACTTCTTCCTAATGCATTTGCTGCACTATCAAAGTTCATTATCCAAGATTCTCGCAGAGTCTCTCATCTTTCTAAGATACACATCAAGTCCTCATCAGAAAATTGAAGTTTAATGCCTCATAGTTATTATAGGCGACTTGCCAAAAAGTCTGCCATGGCACTCCTTTATCATTTTTTGCTCACGCATTTGATATCAAATTCGATAATAACATTTGCCAACGCTGCTATCCTTCCCCGAGCAAAAAGTCGAGGCCTCCATCATGAACTTCAAAGTGATCCAACTTGAGATTAGCCATGTAATGTGATAAAACATGTATTGTCTTAGCCTTTTAGCTCCAAACCAGAGCACAACATAATTTTTCAATTGACGAATATTTGGTTTCGCAATCACGAATTTTTGCTCAAGTAATATATCGCTTTTCTTTTCTTCCAAGATTACATGTTGCCCTAACACACAGCCCATGGAACTTTCATAGACCGTTAGGTACAAGATCGCAGGTCCCTAAAAAACATGTTGTTACTAAAACTGTAGGGTTGCTCAAATTATTCTTGATCTTTTCCAAAGCCATTTAACATTCTCATCCCAAGTCCCCGATTATTCTTTCCTAGGTAGCCTAAACATTGGATCACATTTATCAATTAACTGAGAAATGAAGCATGCGATGTAATTTAATCGTTCTAAGAAACCTCAAACTTCCTTCCGTGTTTGAGGTGGGGAAGTTCCTCAATGGCTTTTATCTTATCTTATCTAGATCAATCTCAACCCTTCTCGCTTCACAACAAAACCCAATAACTTACAAGATGTGACTCTCAAATATGCACTTAGTCGGATTAAGCTTTAACTAGAATTTTCTCAATTTAGGAAGAGTTTTTCTAAATTGACCAAATGTTCTTCCTCGATCGAGATTTGGCGATCATATCATCGACGATACCTCTATTTCTCTATGCATCTTATCATGAAAGAGAGTGACCATGTCCCTCCGATAGGTTACCCCCGTGCATTCTTAAGTCCAAAGGGCATCACCCCATAGCACAAAAAGTTGTTTTTTCCATGTCTTATGGGCACATCTTGATCTCGTTATATCCTGGATAAACCATCCATGAAAGAGAAGAGTGAATGACCTACCGTATTGTCGATCAAAGTGTCAATATGTGGGAATGGGAAATTATCTTTTGAGCTTGCCTTATTGAGGTCTCCTGTAGTCAACACACACTGTAATTTTCCATTCTTCTTCGGGTATCAAACAATATTTGCCACCCATTCTCAATACTTGGCTACCTTGAGGAATCCTACATCATGTTGTTTCTTTACCTCATCCCTGATCTTGAGGAGTGTTTCAGCCTTCATTCTTCTAAGCTTTTGCTTTACCGGTTCACATCCTTCCTTTATAGGGAGCCTATGCATGACGATGTCTGTGTCAAGGCCGAGCATATCTTGGTACGCACTGTTTAAGATATCCTTGAAATCCTTTAAAAGCTCAATCAAACTTTGTCCGGTTTTGGTCGTGATGGTAGTACCAATCTTCACCTCTCGCTTTTTTATACAGCTTCAAGGTTTAATATCTCTAGTTCCTCTTATGTGGTAGAATCGCTTTTTTTCTTCTTCCACCATTCTCGAGCATATCACCGGGTACATCATATTCTTCCTCATTATCAATATTTCCACTTCTTCCAAGCATAGAGGTAATTCAAAGTCAACCTTGAAGTCGACTTGAATTCATTTATGTCAATGATATCTCAAGACGGAAAAGGGAAATAGGCAAAAGATATATACAAAGGGAAGAAACAAAATGAATGTAATGTTTTTTATGCTTTTAACTTTATGATTTTCATTTGGTTTTGCTATGGAAAGAAAGTTTGCCACACAAGATTTAAGGAAATGCATCTTTTATTGAATTCAAATTAAATGTTTGACATAGGCCCTTTACATAAGATCCCATATTGTCTCTGTGCCCGAGCAAAGAGGTTGGTTTTGAGAATTACTCAACATGTCTTAAAGACTACAGGAATTTCTTTTAGTAGTCCAATTGTCAAGCTTAGAGCAAGGGCGATCATTGATGTGTATCGCTCTCTTCCTCTTCGCTGCCATACTGATGCTCGCCTTTTCAAATGCCTCACAAGAGTGTTCTCTCCTTTTTCTTCTTCACTAGCTAAGGTATTTGATCCATCATACCTCCAGATATAAAAGTTATGGTTCAGGGGAGGAAAATCACATCTGCTCCCATTCAATTTCCTCTCCCTTCAATCTAGCTCTTCTCCTCTCTTGACGCTGTTCGATTTCTTCTGCCTTTCTTTCACATTTGTTGGGCTTCAAGCCCAAATCAACCAATATTCTTTCCTAAGCATTTGTTTTACTCTACATTTTTGCACAACTTGATAATTCTGCTCGCATCTTACTTCCTTCGTGACAAAGGTTTTATTGACTAGCCTCTAATGTCCTAAAATGACACTGAGCGCACCCTCATCAATCTCAATAAAGGGTGCACAGTGGTTACCGATGCAATGATTTCCTTTGCACCGACAGCTATTAGTTGACCATCGATCACAAACTTCAACTTTTGGTGTAAAGTAGATGGGATCGCCTCCGCCCATGAATCCATGGGCGCACCAAGGCATAACTATAGCTAGGTCTTATATCCATGACCACAAACTCAACATCAAAGGTCACTGTCCAATTTGCAAAGACACCTCAATTTTCCCCTAATACCTCATTTTGAGTTCCATCAAATGCTCTAACCATATTTGGGTAAGCTCATATGAGAACTATCTATTGGCAGTTTCTTCAGATGGTCTGACGGTAGTACATTCAAAGATTGACCCATTATCAATTAGGAGACCTAGTAACATATGTCATTTACATCCGTAGTGATGTGTAAATCTTTGCAAGATCTTGTTCCTTCACCGGGTATTTCTCATCATTGAATGAGATGAAGTTGTTGACAAAGAATGTTACCAACTAACATATCCATCTTATCACCAGATCTCTTTTGTACAAACGCTCGCTTAATATCTTTAATAAGGCCTCACGGTAAGGGCCCTAGAACTCAGTAGCAACGAAAAGCATAGAAATTCGAGTCGGAAGCTTATGGAGTTGCTCCACGATTATGTATTCACCGTGTTTTAAGATCTTCAAGAATTCTTGAGCCCCGATTCCTTTATAGGCTCATGATATGTTGTCGCTTTTCCTTGAAAAATCTGCCATCTTCTTTTTTCGCTCTCCTCAAAGAGTAGCCTTTCTTTTGCGCCAATCCATGTCCTCTATTATTGGTTGGGAATAGAGCCTTCCACTTCAAACGACTCACCTCATTGTCCTGTTCTTCCTTCTTTTAGTAGACGCTTTCTCCTAGGGCTGTCACCTCACAAGTGTAATTCCAAGGAACTTGCTTGCTATCCTTGTAGGGAAATGACGTTGGTGCCTTAATTATGAGCCATGGAGTCACATTTCTGCTGGCTCACCAACTCTTGTTTTAGCCTTAATCACCAAAGGCTTCATTCCGTGTAGTCACTTCTAGAGGATGACTCTCTAATGCATACACATCCAACAAACATTCTTTGTCTTTTTGTCAAAGAACTCAAGTTATTTCTTATTCATCTTGTCCTGAATTAGTTGCTTGAACTCCAAGCAACAATCAATCTCATGTCCCTCCTTCATGTGGTACTCACAAAGATGATTCTTTCAATTTTCACTTCTCGTTCCTTCTTCCAACATTCCTACCGCCACCATCCGAGTCCATATCCACCTCATGGGCGCCTAACTTCAAAGAACACATTCCTTGACCACCTTATCCTTATCCTCAATGATTGCATTCACTCCCGCTTTTTGATGATTTTGGTGGATTTTTTATCCTCCCTAAGATCGAATGATAGCATCCTTGATTTTCTTAGGTCATATTTCACTCTTTTTGAACGCAGTGCACTTTTTCTATGGTATGCCCCAACTAACTCGTGCATGATACTCACATTGTGCCTTCTCATCATACCATTGTGGATATGGTGGTGAGAATGGAGGAACATGTCTTGGCAACACCATCCGGGATTTGATCAACTCAGCAAAACAATTCTGTATGTCATTGGGATAGGAGGAAAATATGGTTTCGAGCCCCTTTGATACCTTCAAGTATTATTATTTCTGGGATTTGTGACTACTGAGCTGTGGTCGGACATTGGGTTTGTTGAAGACTACCCTTCGAGTAATCAAGTTATAGACATTAGCAAAGATTAACTTCATTGTCTCTTTTTTGTAGGGTTTCTTAGTTTCCCACCGTCCAACCTTCCATTTTTCATTGCCTCAAGTATCAACTCTCCATTTATGAGCATGTCCCAAAGCTCTTTGTGGCATGATTGAGCATACGATCATAGAAAGATCCCTTTAGTGTTTCCACGAACATCGGGTGATCTCACTCTAGCAATGGTGGTTGGACTTGGGCAGCTACGCCTCCATCTCTCGTCTGATCAAGGAAACTTTCATGGTGCTTTTGCTCTAATCCTTGCGTAACCAAGCGTTGGTACCATATCTCAAACATGCTTGTACCGCCACCAAGGCCTCGATAAATCTTTCCATGATCTGATGTTGATTCGACTTAGCTGGTATACCAAATACAAATGACCCCACTAAGTCGCCTTGGAAGCAATGGTTAAGCAGCCTTCATTCTCCGATACATTGACATCTTCATGCAATACATTGTCGATGTGTCGCAAGGCATGTCGCTCCATTGTATTTTTCAAAGTCGAACCTTGAACTTCGTGGCACCATCGATCAGGCATTAGGCTCAAATCCTGGCATCCATTCCTCCATGTATACCTCCTTCTTGGAATAATTTAATCATTTCTTCTAATTTCTCATAACGATCCTCCCATTTCTTCTCAAATTTTACCTTGTCACCATTTCATCGAGATCGTGCACCTCAATGACTTCCTCGTAGTTTATCTCCTATCATTCCGTGCCGAGGTTTCAGCAAAATGTGGATAAATTTTGACCTTGGACGATTGAGCTTCCTTTGTATGCTCGAATGAGCAAAGGCCATCCCTTGAAATTCGCACAAAGATTAGCTTCTTCACTAGTTTCCACCGCATCGTGGTCCTTAAAACCTAGCATGGCTGCAATTGAACCAACCGCCTTTTGGTGAACTAATTCCATCTATTGCTTCGCACTGCCTCCAGCTTGTCTAACCTATCTTGGGTACTCTTGTGGTTGCTTTCTAAGGCCAACACTGCCTTCCATTGCTCACTTGGGATCGAAAATCGTATTTGTGGGTTGTTTTTGCTATTTTGATTTTTTGTCATTTTTATCTAAGTTAGACTTTTATTATGCCATGTATATATGCGCAAATGCAAATAAAAACATTAAACACAAAGGAAAGAAATGCAAAGGCATGAATGCAAGCGAAGGACCATCAATTCCATGAAATGATTGCTCAAGAAACAACTCTTTATTGATAAAAATGGTCCTTATTACATCAAGTTTTGTTTACAAATATTTTTCAGCTTGAATTCTAATTATTTGATTTCTTCAATAAGCCACATAAGCCTCGGTCCTACTTCTCCCGCTGGCTTGATGTAACGTAAGAGCTGCAGCTTCAAGTGGCTAGCATCATCACATGTCGAGTCACATCTTGTACTGGGTCATGACAAATCTGCAAACCTATCTCGCTTCTTGAAATCTTCTAGCCATGTCCCTAAGACGCAGGAACCAAGAGTCATCACCTCCCTCAAGAATGTCTTCAGGACCAACATCTTTGTCCTACATTCTGGATGATGTTATCCATTCCTTCAACTTGTTTCTTCAAGGCATCATTCTCACTTAGACAGCCTCAAGCTCAATATAGGCATGATGGTTCAAGTCCAGGCAACGAGTGGTTCAGATCATCTATTTTGGCTTGCAACTTAACAATACAAGCCCGACTCGCTTTAGCTCTACACTGTTTGGTCATATGCCTTCCGAACTCAAATAAGCGAATTATGTTGCTATGGGCTTTCCTTTCCACGCTGCCACGCTTTTTTATCGCTTTCATGGACCCGCTTGCCATTTCCATTTTTAGTTACTAGCTTACCTTCTTCTTTTCTTCAACAAGGACCCATCTATATTTCTCACCTTGTGCCTTCCTTTGTTCCTTTTCTTTCCCTACAAAGATGCCTCGATTTCTTATTTCCATTGTTCGGGTCTTTCTCAGATCAGATTTCTAAAAGAGTCCGGAGCTTGAGGAAGTCAACCTTGATCTCAAACTTTTTGTAGGTCTTTATACAGCTTTACTACTCGCTTTGTCTCCCTTTGTACTTTTCAACATCGAGGCCCCACTCAAACTTGTCCCTCTGATTTTGCTCTTGTAAGGCTTCTATCTCCAACTTAGCCCTTCTTAACTCTTCTCTTAAGATGTCACTTTCTATAGGGTTCTACCTTTATGTGTTCCTCTGTGAGACTTGGCCTGTTCGGGATGTAGGTGTTATGACTTTATCATTCATTCTCATATGCCTCCAAATGTCATAGTCCTGGGGTGTATGTATGGTTATCGATTCTAGCTTCATGTTATAACAATGGTTCCATGCATTGCTGATTGTATGAACCTTTTGTTTGAACTCACCTTGGAACTCAAATTCTGATGAGCCAAGACCGGTAGTGAATGAGATGAACTATCGAGACCCATACTAGCTAAGGGGGCATATCCAATTTCTCCCACAAACCTAGAAACATTAGGAAGTTGAAATCTCTACATTTATACAAAAGCTCGTGTGACCCATCCAAGAAACCTCCATCTGATGTCTACGCCACGACGATCCCCGAATATATCAATCCATTTGTTCTTCTTAATAACCGCCACTCTTCGCTAAAAACTCTCAGAGATAAGAAGTTTAGGGAAAACATATTTGATAAAGCCAATGTCGGGCACTTCCAAAATAACTAAGGGCCCAAACTTGTAGAAGGGAGCACATCATCCAAAACGAACACCTTCAACTTTTCGCATTTGAGAGAAATGAAAGTTTCGTAAGTACAGCTTGGTACCGGATTGACTCCTCTCTTCAGCTTGTTCAAGGAAATCAAGTAGCGCCACATCAATGTTTCCTAGAACCTTCTGGGAGATGACTAAACCATAAATTACAATGGCTAAGAGGTCAACCCTCTTTTCTCCTCGCGGGAGGATCGAGATTATACCTTTGATGCTTAACCAAGGAAATTAAAGGTACCTCATCTCTTCTCAGATCAACCCCTTAACCCAACCATCACTCATACCAAAGAAATGCCTCAAGCTTTGCATGTGGGTTTTTGTTTTTAGATGGTTTGGTATAAACCCAGCCTTTTTTTACTTTACACAAAGCTGAGAAGGGCCAAGTACTCCTCGAATGTAGGCATCATGTTTTCTTTATTAAAAGTAAAGCAAGAGTATCCCGAATTCTAGAACTCAACCAAGGCTTTCAATAAATGTTCATCGATCTTCACATACAAGAGGTAGGCTATGTCACCATAGACTTCATAGAACAACCGCTTGGTTTCATAATCAAAATGCTCCTGCATTTCGTAATTTTGTACATTGTTCTACTTGATGCTGATGTGGGCATATTCTCAAGTCTCTGCTCATGATCACCGCTAGACTATCTCCAAATCTTTGCTGATTTACTTCGGACCAATGTCAAACCTTTGCATTCTCATCTTCACTTTTCAAAATTATCTCGTCCATAATAAGAGCTTTTCAAATTTGAGCAATGATTTTGAGAATCAACCCCTTCTACATATGTAATGATGTGGCATGAATGGTTATGCAAAATAACAAGACAAAAGGAAGAAATATTAGAATCAAGAAAACACAGAGAATTCAAAACAATTCAAGGCAACACATTCCAATACCCAGACATGTCTCCCTTTATTACTAAAACCCTAGGTTTTCCGCATGGCTCTATTGGGGTAGGCTCTAAGTTCTCAAACAGTTGAGTTCTAAAAGGTACCCGAGCTGTCCTTGTTGTCCCCTACTAAGGGTTGCAAGCCCCCTGGTTCTCACCCATCATAGGCTTCAAACGAACCAAGTTTAACTCAGGAGGACTCACTTCCTATGTCTTCTCAAGAATCAATATCCTTACAAAGACATGAGGCATATGAATCTCAAGGTACTTGCTAGGCTCATACGGAGAATCAATATTCTGACATAAGCAAAGCATTTTCCCTCACTTAACAATTGGGTAGAGCTTGGGAATAGTGCTTTTTGCAAAAAAAATTTTTAAAATGCGTAAATAAGAGTTACATTCATTAAGCGACAAATAAGTTGAAACCTTTGTGAACTTGCAAATTCCTTTTCTAAAAACATTTTGAAAACAATTTGTGGCATGACCCTTTTTGTTTTGAAAACAAAATGTCCTCAAATGAGTCGCTAAGTCACGCAACCTTTTTAAGAAGGTTTTGATGTTTTAGAAAACTTTATAAAATCACTGAGTCGCCACCAATCTTTTTTTAAAAAAGTGTGATTGGATCACTTTTAAAACAAGGGTATTTTGATAAAATGTTTTATTTATCAAAATTACATTTTGGTCCACTTAAAATAAGAGAAAACAAGTTTGGGGGTCGACATACGTGGGGAAGGATTAGCACCCCACAACGCCAAAAAATTGGTACCTTAATTGATTTCAAAAAGCATTTTTAAAATCGAATTTGCAAGTTCACAAAATTTCATTTTATTTGTCCGTAAATGAATGTAAATCTATTTTAACGGCCTTATCGCCGAAATGAACTTTAATCATCGCTAACACTCGGTGCTAACTCGTCATTCCCGCTTGATAAGACACCGTGATTAATTAAGTTTTTGTTTTTTAACAAATCAAGAAGAAAATTAAATATGTAAGAGTCTTTAATTAAAATTTAGTAGTGAATAATCCTAAAGAAATGTCTATATTCCTTTAATTATTAAGATTTAAATAAAATTAAGTGTTTTTATTGAAATGAAGAATATTTTACAACATACATGTCACTAATCTAAGTTTTAAGTTCCTAATCCTAAGGTTTAACATTCATACAAATATATACATAAAAGGCATAAAGAAATAATTAATTAAATAAATAACTAAGCAATTACTTAAAATTAAATAAAGAAAAGGATTTTTATATTTTTTTAAAAAAGAAAATATGAATTAAGGACTAATTTGAAAGAAAACCAAAATGTGAGGGTTAATCTGAAAATAATTGAAAGTTTGGTGCCAAATTAAAAGGAAAAAGGACGAAATTGAAACAATTGAAAACCGAGAGTCATATGAAATTTGGGAAAGAAGGGCGCTGGGTTATACTGTTCTGCTCGAGCCTGGGTCAAACGGGTTAGTATGTATACCCAACGTTATAACAGATTTCATTTTATAACCCCAAAATGGATCAAAAACAGCTCTATTGAAATCCTCTAAAGATGTTCATCATGTTCTTTATGAATTTCCCGTATTCCTACGAAATTTCCAGATTCGCGCGACATTTCAACCAAAAAAGGGTAAAATAATTATTTTCTTTTTATTTAAACTGAAATTAAAAGTAAATAGATTGGAAAAATTACCAAAATTGCTTTTTTATTGTTTCCGAATGATGATTACAAACCGCTTGTCTCTATGAACTTCAAATGCTATTGCTATGTGTGATTTCTTCCGAATTATTCATTCAATTGTTGTCGAATGTTGTTTTTGTTGTTTACAATGATTTACAAAGCTATTTATAGTACAAGAATTGCCTAAATCCCCGATTTCTTCCCTCCGACATTTGATTCTTGCCATGGCACCAATTTGGGGATTCTCGTCCGTTGTTTTGGTTCTGAATTGCCTTTTGCATATTTGTCCATATCTCGATTGCAACTTAATTTTGGCTAGGGTACCAATTTAGGATTTAATTCCTTTGAATTTCGGCTTTATCTAGGGATTTAACCTCGTGTTCCTCTCTGCTTACATGTTTCGATGATTTGAACGGCGCTAGTGAGGAACGATCGAGCGAGTGAGTATGCGCTGGAGAAGATGAAGCAGATGGCCGAATGAATTGTCGCTACACAGGGTATGCTGCCACGCGCGATTGACAGATCCGCGTGAACAAACGAAAAGCAATCCGCCATTGATGGCATCTTGATCGAACGGCCGAGGAGCCGAGGCGCTATATCATCACCATCCGGCATGATCTACACCGCCGATCTCCCTTGATCCAACGGTCCCGCTCACCGCGCATAAGGAAGAAGACGAGAGTTAGGTTTTTTTGTTATAATTGGGCCACCGCCCTTTGTATAATGTATAGGCATGTTTGTCTTTTTATATAAGTTAATGGACTCTATTTAATCTAATGAACCTTGTTAAATGGGCTATTATTTATTATATATGTTTGGGTTTTGATAAATACTAATACTACCTAAATTAATTCTAACTATCCTATCAATCATGCTAATATATATAACAACTATATACGATATATTAATAATTCTAATAAACTAACAATTATACACATTGTAACACATTGTATATGACCTAAACTATTCTAATACTACATTAATCTTACATTAACTATATACTATGTGACACCTAACTATGTTATTAGTAATATTAACTAAAACACATGAACTATGTTACCAATATTATATAATTAAATAAAGGTGAAAATCTAGTGACAACACATCTTATGAGATTTTAAAATCTAAAAAGCCTAACATTAGCTATTTCCATCCTTTTGGTTGTAAATGTTTTGTTTTAAAACAATGGAAATATAATTTAGGTAAATTTGATGCAAAAAGTGATGAAGCTATTTTTCTAGGATACTCTTCAAACTCTAAAGTCTATTGAGTATTTAATAAAGGAACTTTGGTTGTAGAAGAGTTTATACATGTTGTTTTCAATAACCTCCTTCCGAGGAAGGAATCTTGTAATGATGATGATGTAGGGATCATTGAAGCCATTGATGAAGGACCAACATCAAAGGTGGATGAGATTCCAAGCAAAGAAGAGAAAACACAAGATCCACCTCTTGAAGCCTTGAAGGACTTGGCTCTAGAGGAAAATGAGGTCACCTACCCAAGGGAGTTCAACTATGTCAAAAGTGGTAAAATTTTGGGTGATCCGTCCAAAGGGTAACTACTAGATCCTCTCTCAAACTTATAAATAATATTGCATTTATTTCATGCATTGAGCCTAAAAATATCAAAGAAGCATTAAAAGATGATTTTTGGATATTGGCCATGCAAGAAGAACTTAATCAATTTGAGAGAAGTCAAGTATGGACATTAGTTCATAGGCCTAGTAATCAATATACTATAGGAACTAAATGGGTCTTTAGAAAGAAGCTAGATGAGAGTGGTAACATAGTGAGAAACAAGGCTATACTTGTTGCTCAAGGTTACACTTAAGAAGAGGGAATAGATTTCGATGAACTTATGCACCCGTAGCTAGGATGGAAGCTATTAGGATGCTTCTTGCATTTGCATACTTTCATGATTTCAAGCTTTTTTCAAATGGATGTTAAAAGTGCATTTTTAAATGGTTTTATTAATGAAGAAGTGTATGTTGAACAACCATCGGGTTTTGAAGATCCAAATTGTCCAAGCCATGTTTTTAAATTGACCAAAGCCTTATATGGTTTAAAACAAGCTCCTAGAGCTTGGTATGAAAGGCTTTCAAACTTTTAATTGAAAAAGGTTTTGAAAAAGGAAAGGTGGACACTACACTTTTCATTAAATGATATGGCAATGACATCTTAGTAGTTCAAATATACGCTGATGATATTATTTTTGGTTCTACTAATGAGGTTTATTTCAAGAATTGTCTAAGCTAATGCAAGGTGAGTTTGAGATGAGCATGATGGGGAGCCTCATTTTTCCCGGGCTCCAAATCAAGAAAAGGAAGGATGCCACCTTCATCAATCAAGCTAAGTACATCAAGGATATGCTCAAGAAGTTCGGGCTTGGAAAACGAAAGCCTCAAGCGACTCCAATGAGCTCATCTATTGCTTAACAAAGATGAAGGAGGTAAGTGTGTCAATTCTAAACTTTATCGCTCAATGATTGGCTCTTTGCTTTACCTTACCTCAAGTAGACCCGATATCATGTTTAGTGTTTGCTTGTGTGCTAGGTTTCAAGCTAGCCCTAGAGAATCGCACCTAGTAGCCATTAAGAGGATCTTTAGATACCTTAGAGATACACCTAGTTTAGGTCTTTGGTATCCTAGAGACTCTTCCTTCAACCTCCATGCTTATTCGGATGCGGATTGTGAGGGGTGTAAGATCGATAGGAAAAGTACTGAACATGTCATGTCAATTCCTAGGTAGTATGCTCATATCTTGGTTCTCTAAGAAACAAAATAGTGTAGCCTTATCTACCACCGAAGAGTACATATCCTTAGGGAGTTGTTGTGATCAAGTCCTTTGATGAAGCAACAACTCTTAGACTATGGTGATGAAATAGATACCATACCCTTTAAGTGTGACAATACTAGTGCCATTTGTCTCACCAAGAATCCCATCCAACACTCTAGAACCAAGCACATAGAAATAAGACATCATTTCATTAGGGATCATGTCTTAAAGAATGACGAGTTCTAGAGTATGTCGATACCTTGAACCAATTAGCGGATATTTTTACTAAACCATTAGATAAAGAACGTTTTTGGACCCTTAGAGAGAGTTAGGTTTAATAAGCCTTCCTTGACCCTTTAGAGTCTCAAAAGACCAAGAATTTTCTTGATTTGATTTGATTGTCATGTTTAGGTAATTTGTGCCTCTTTATGCATCTATGCCTTTAGTTAGGGAGCTTGTCTCTATTCTTAACCTTCATCTTGTTCTTTCATCGCTTACATGCATTTCCTGTTCAATTAAAATTGAACTTTTGAGCAACTTGTGGCCCAAAATGCATTTTATGGGTTATTCGTACTAAAACGGGTTAAAGTGTATCGATACACCATTCTTGATTCAACCTGTATTGCATTTCAAAGACGAGTGTATTGATACGAGCCCAAACGTATCGATACAATCTCAATAACATGTTTCGATATAGGTAAGTCCAGATCGAAACGCCACCGTGTTTCGACACACAGATCGATACGCCATGTGGCGCATCGATACCGATACGCACAAAAAGCGCTGAGTCTTTAAATTAGCCTTTAATGAGAATCCAACTTTAAATTAATATCTATAAACCATTTTTTTCATCCGAAACCCTAACTCTTTCAACTATAAATACCCTTCAAATCCTCTAGTTTTTCACACAAATTTTTGAGGGTTTTTGTTAAACAAACCAAGTCTAAGATCTCTTATCAAATTGGTACATTATCATCCATCCATTCTTCCAATTTCCTCAAATCAAGGTATAAACTCTTTCTTTTTTTATTTTCGTTTAGATTAATATAATGTTTTTTAATTTTTTTTGTACAAAAAGTATACTAATAGTATGGGTTTTAAAGTATTTGCAAAAATTCTTTCAAAAATCCAATTTTTTTTAATATAAAAATTATATCGTATATTTTTAAATCTGTTTTTCTAGATTTCTTTTTTCTATCTTTCTAAAATTATATTGTATATTTTTTTCATTAATACCTTGAATTTTGGATTACATATTGGATTGAATTTGATGATTTATGCACACATATGTTTTGTGCCTTAATTTATTTTTTCAAATTCGATATGGCACCACGTAAAAGAGGTCGAACAAACGAGGTCAAGAGTCTTCATCAAGATAATTTGCCTGGCCCTAATCTCGCCTTATCTATCAAAAGAGTTTTGCAACCCAGAGGCTTTAAACAATTTCAAGCAAAGACTAAAATTATAAATTTCACAAAAAAGTAACATCTATCCCTTTCACACTTTTGAACGCTTCAAGTTCAAATATATTCCTTTTACACTATTAGAACTTTATGCCTTTCTTTGTCAATCCCCGAGTTTTTGTATTGTAATCTTGCCTTGATTTTCTTTGCCAATGCCCGTGTGTATCCCCAACCAAGACCGTATTAAAGTTGTTGCTATTGTGTCATTCTTAATGGGGAAGAAATTTCGGATTGATGTTCAAACTCTTGTTGATGTTTTTGGGTTCAAGATGAAGGAATCGATGATGAAGACTCATTGAGACATGTTCTTGGAGGTTCTGTTATCGTTCTAGGTGATCATGATCGCTTTCTGTATCTCACGATCACTTGGTGGTTTTGGCCATCCGGGTGGAAAGTTTTCCACTATTCGCCAAGTGGATGACTTTGATTCGATGCTGTGAAGAGAAGCAACCCAATCTTGCTCAAATCATGTTTGCGAGCTAGTCTACCTTATCCAAAGATCGCCACACCCTCTTGTTGCATCATTCACCTATGGGATAGCTTTGAGTTACCCGCTCACTCAGCTTGGAGATTGATTGCTCAATAGATTTTTTCGAGCCTCTTACCGATCCTATTGATGAGCGGTCACTTGTCTGCTCAAAGTTCTATTATTTTGATGGTCAGCTGGTTACGCCTTGCTGAGCTTCCACACGATGCGATTCCCGGCACCGAAAGTTCCTCCTCCAGCCACCCTCAAGCTCCGATTGCTCCACAAGCTATGAACACTCATGGCTTATCTCAATGAGCAATTCACTTCATTGAGGACAACCATGACCAAAGGGTTTGCTGATATTGATACTGATTTACTTCCTTAGAGGATCGAAGTTCAAGCCAGAAAGCCACCAAGGTTCGATGGAATATCACTTACGGCTTTTCATGGAGAATGGCATCAATCTCGTGGGTAATCACACCCATGATGAAGATCAAGACGAGGATGAAGATGATGCCCTAGACTTTCATTTCATTGTATATCGATTAGACTTTTCCTTTTATGCACCTATGAACCTATGCTTTAATTTTAGCTTTGTTTGGATTTGGATTATGTTGCCTCAATGATTATGTTGCTTTTGGATTATGAACTTTTGCTTTGAATTATCCTTTACTATCATTGATTTTGATCTAACAAAAAGGGGGAGAATGTGCATAAGCTAAATTTATTAATCTTTTCAAAACCTAGCTTACTCTAAGGGGGAGTAATTTCAAAAAACTTAAAAATTTGCTTTGGTTTTGTTATATCAAAAAGGGGGAGATTGTAAAACCTTTTATGATTTTGATATAACAAGTATTTTTTAAAGACTTAATTGTAAAGCAAATTTTTTTAAAGTGTCCCAAACTGACAAATATTTTAAAGCATATTTGATTCTAAGTCAAAAACTTATAACCCTAAATTTTTTCTAAGTGTTTTAAAGGCCAAACTATTGAAATACGCCAGGCGTATCGATAAAATTTTTGAAACATTGACCACAATTTTTGAAATCATTTCGCCACGGCTCATTCCGCTTCGATACGCTCATTCCATAGTGATATGGCTTTTATACTGGTTTAAGTTTTAAGCATTGATTACCGATACGCCACTAGGTGTTTCGATACGCTTTAAATTTTTCTCAAATATCGCATTTTTTGTTATAGCCATAGAGTCGCTTATCGGGAAAGACCAATTTTAAATGTCGTTGGACCCGTGATCAATACAACCTCAAGATGTACCGATACAGTTCATTTATTAGCTCAAGCAAGAAAATTACATCGATACGGCTTCTTCCGCATCGATACGCCCATTTGTTTTCATTGAGACCGCATCGATACGCCTCCCGATCGATATACCCTTGTTATTTTGTGCACAATGACTCTTTCTTCTTATAGATAGGTACCGATATGGGCCTTCATGTATCGATACGGATGGTTGATCACGAGCATTTATCATATGAAAATGCAGCCCAACGGCTACAATAATGATCTCAACCACCCAAACGGCTAGAAATCAATCCAACGGTATAAAAGCAAGCCTCCAAAGCACCAACAACAACTATTGAACCATCAAGAAGCATTAATCCAAACCTTGTGCCTTATAGAGTCATATCTTTGTACCCAACTCTTTGGAGTTTTTCATTGTAAATATTTTTTAGAGTTTGGGGTGTGTTTTGATTGTAATTGGGCAATATCCATCTTGTGAGAGATACATTTAGATTGCCAACTTCTTCTTTGTATTGAGAGATTTTTGGGTCAATCTTTGGGTAGAAAGATTGACCGATTGTAAAGGCTACCTCCTAATCCTAGAAAAGGGGAAGAAAATCTAGTGGATTTTGTTGAAAATCCTTTGTGGGAGCTAAGGTAGTGGATGTAGAGCTTGTTAGAAGTTTGAACCACTATAATTGCCTTTGTCCTTTATTTTTCAATTTCCTTTGCTCCTCAATTTTTAAATAGCCAAATCACCCTCTTGGCCAAATCACTATCATTTGATCCACTTAACAAAAAACTTTGTAAACCATGGGGTTTTGAGGTTAACATTGATGGCCACCCATTAAGATTTGTAACCCAAGAGGTATTCATCTGATCGGAGCCAGATAATTGGAATGCCTGAAAATCAAGTGCGCAGTGGAAAGAAAAAGAGGAAATGGAAAGGTGAAACCGATTGAGAACCAAAGAATCGACATCAAGAAACCCTCGAACGACATGATCGGGCAAAAAGCTTGAACATATCCAGCCAAGAAGCGGAAAAGCATGGCTCATTTAAACATCTACCAGTAAGAAGTTGTCAATTTACACATGCAAATGATCAAATATTATACTAAAAAGAGCAAACAATTGATTGAAGAAATAAGGAAACCTATTGACAAGATGATCTTAATTCAAGGCTCGACGAGAACAACATAGTAAACAAGATGAGGCATGTCTTTATGCTGACAAAGGAAAATGAAGAATTGTTGAAGCTGGAATCCCCTTAAGTCTTCCTTGACTAGTAATTGATAGTTGAATCATGAGAGATCTGTCTATAGCCTTAGGATCGTTACAGAGTAGTACCCTGAACCATCCCAATAGCTTTTACCCATGAGCATTGGGGTCCTTTGTAAGGAGGTTATTCAGTTTATTTGTATTAGATGCTTGTTTCTACATATATTTTTCTCAAATGGCAAACAATTTGTATTTGTTGATTCTTTTAATATTTCATTTATTCTTTTTATGGGATAGTTTTTGTTCTCCTGTGTATATGTATATATATCTTCATAATTGTTTTATCAGTCCTTGAATATCCGCTGCAAGAGCTACCAAGAATCAAACTCAAAGATCAATTTCAAATGTGACCTCTTCTAAGTTATTCAAAGCAACAAGAAGACATTAACGAAAGTGTTGAAGAATCACGGAAGATCCCAAATACAAACTCAGAGTGAATTTTCCTCTCATGTATTGTTGACTAAGGTCCTTGAATGAAGTGATAATCCAAAACATCTACCACCAAGACCGCTTTTCTTCAAGATATCCGTATATGGGAGGAAATTTGGCATTCCTTCATCCTCCTTCACAAAAAAAAAGAAAATAAGAAAATATCATTTGTTATCCCCTTTGAGCTTGATAGTTTTCTTTGGTTCAACCTAAACTAAGGATCACCCCACACACTAGGGGGCAAAGATGATGAAAGTTTGTTTGCAAGTGAAACATGCGTGGTGTTGATCATGATATGATGGCATTGCCTTATGAATTAGGGGCAAGAAAATAAAAGTGGATGTTTTGAGTACAAGAGTAAGAAAGGCAAATTGAATGAAGATAAGCATTCAAAATCAAAAGGAAAAGAAAAAGGAAAGAAAAAGAAAAACTCAAAAAAGAAAAGGAAATGTAAAAGAAAAAAGAAAAAAAAGAAAAGTGGAAAGTTTAGATCAAAAAGTCAATCAATCAAATTGAAAATTGTTGACATGAAGGTTGAAATAATTGAAAAAGAAAATACTAAGTCGGAAAAGTGCAAGGAAAAGTAAGAGACATATGTGAGATCTTCCATCCCAATGAATTTATCTGAAGGTGTCGAGAGGATTGTTCATCCTTGTACTGAGGAAGGGAAATGAACTCTAGGGTGAAAACCTGTAAATGGGCAAATAGAGCGATCCAAAAAGGGAAAAAAGAGTTTCATCCAAGTATGTTCAGATAAAGAGTGCAGAAATAAGATTTCATTTGGAAGAAATTATCCTTGGTTTCATCACCCTTAAACAAAGATTTTGAACCTATATATCCTTTCTTTCATAGCTGTGAGCCATAGCCCCATTACAAGCCTCAAAAGACCATTTTGATCATATACGAATATTAGAGTAAGGGAAGTTTGTCTTCGTAATACATCTCGCTTATCAAGGTTAACCTTTCTTCAAGGATTTTAGACTTCTAATGCCCGATTAAGATTAGAAAAGAGGGTATGACTGGGTTGGTATGCTATTGAGGTAAATAGAGCCATTCAAATGGGATAGAATTAGGCATATGGAAAAAATGTTTCTCTTAGAAGTCCGATAATTTAGAAGGAGTCACATTTGAGTTGATCTCGCCAGCTTGTCTAAGGGCTCTATTGCATTTGGTATTCAAGGGCCTAATCTTGATTTTTTTTTTCTTTCTCATGTTTGCCATGACTTATCAAATTATTCCATTTTCTCAAATTTAGTAAAATAATATTCTGAGTTTTTCACTTATCGCTTCAACGAGCATCTTGCATATAAATTGATTAGACATAAGAAAAGCAAAGGATTTTGTGGGTATTAACATGATGTACCAACTTTAAGTGCAGGTAGAACAAGAGGTGGCCTCAAAGATTTGGTTAATGATGAAAAGTATGTCGAGGAAGAGACACACCCGAGTATCATGAATATTTAAACGGTTGCAAGTATATGACACAACAAACTTTGGGGCAAAAAGATAATAAGAATCATCTTCTGGGAATTGCAAGATAAGAGAACCCTTGTGAATGTGAAAGTGAGCAAAGATGACAGTTGATTTCAAGATCGGGCAATACTACAAAGAATATTACAGTAAAATGTGTTCTATTCCAAAATGATGGTCTCTTTTGGGAACCATGACTCAAGGGTAGTAAAGAAGAGAGTGTAAAGTGAAGATAGTGTTGAATCCCACGCCAACAAGTACACGTAAATGGGTCTCCATACAATGTGCAACCTTGAACTGACATCGACAATGAAGTCTCGCCACCCGAGGAATAATGATTTTATCTCTATGCTCACGCTTAGTATGATTGGATCCACAAGGCCAACACATTATCATATACTCTGGATCAGGCTGGCTTTTCGCAAATGGCTTAAGGTGAACTTGTCTATTTTCTAGATTATGTGTATCAAAAGAGCGCCATTGTTGTCTCTCACTATTGCTTCTATTTGCTACACTTATCTTGTAGTATCTCGCTGGGGACAGTTTATGAAAGATGCTTTTCGATATTGTCGAACCGTGGTGGTATTACTACACGTTAAGCCCTTGTCATCCTTCAACCTCCTAGATTGAATGAAAATATTCGCAGCCCCATGTTCTTTTATTGAGAAAGAAAAAATTGATTCATTATTTTGAAGAGGTTTTTGGACTTGGCAAAACTTTAATGCTAATTAAGAGTAAGCTTGTTTCTCACCTTTTATCAAGTTTTTTAGGTGGTTACAAGGCTATGTAAACATGAATAGTTGTTGACCCATCAATGTCCACTTCTCTAGTGACGTGACAGCCTGGACAAAGAAAAGAATGGGAAATGAAAAAGAAAAAGGAAAAAAGAAAAAGAAAAAGAAAAGAAAAATCAGGTAAAACCTAAAAGGGCACATTTGGAAAAAAGAAAAAATCGAGATAAAACCCGAAAAGGCACCTTGAGAAAAAAGAAAAGAAAAACCAAAGTGAAAACCCGAAAGGGCGCTTTGAGAAAAGCAATCTAAAGTGAAAACTTGAAAAGACACTTTAGAACAAAAGATGTGGAGATCCTGAAGATTGAACCTGAGTGTGAGATAGGTTACTTTAGCATTAAAAAGAGTATCTAAAAAATTGAGCAAAGAAATTTTGAGCTTCCCTGAAGACGAAAGCTTACCCAAGTGGTCCTCAATTGGCATTATTCATGCATCATACATAGTTAGGCATCCATAAGATAGGAGCATGCTAACTTATACATTTAGAGCTTTTGCATATTTTAGCAAGAATTAGTAGAGTCAACACGTAAACGAGAAAAGATCGCAAATTACAACTTCAAATTTAGAGGAATAGACCTAGTCACGTGTATTCGAAAGCAAAAGGAAAGTCGATCAATGCACGAGAAAGAGGAGCGAAAGAACTCTTTGAAATTGATGATATTAAAGAATGGATTTGATAGAAGTTCAAAATTTTGAGGAAGGTTCAGGGACCTGAGGCATTTGTTCACCCAAGATGATGAAAGAATGGCAAATTCTACATGTCGGCCGTAAACAAGAAAGTTAGTGGGGAGTCACCGTGAGTAAGATTGCAGATCATAATAGAAAAGAAAGAATGCAGAGCCTAAAATGAATTTGATTATCAAGAAGTCGATTTGCTCAAGAAGAATAAGAGCTCAACAACAAAATTTTGGGGCAAATTTTGCTCGGGATGAGATTACATGAGTTTTTAGACCAAACCCAAGAAAATCAAGAAAAACAAGATTTGATAAGAATAATCTAAAGATATCATGTACTATTGCAACAGAAGTAGAAAGCTTAATGAAGAAGCAAAAAAAGATCAAAGTCAATTCAAGTGAAATTTACAATAATTGCAAAGATATCTCTAGATATTCCGCTTATAGGGGGTGGGTTTCTTCTAATGTTCCATTTATAGAGGCCAATTTCTTCTAATGTTCCGCTTACGTGAGGTGGAGATATTCCTTTACATAGGCAGATCTCAAGACATCCTGCTTTGTAGGCGGATCTCAAGACATTCCATTTACAGAGGCGATCTCAAGACATTCCATTTACAGAGAGATCTCAAGACATTCCGCTTATAGAGGCATATCTCAAAACATTTCGCTTAAAGAAGCGGATTCAAGACATTCTGCTTACAGAGGTGGATCTCAAGACATTCTATTTACAGAGGCGATCTCAAGACATTCTGCTTGTGTAAGCGATCTCAAGATATTCTCACATGTAGGGGGATCTCAAGACATTCCATTTACAAAGACAGATCTCAAGACATTTCATTTATAAAGGTGTAACAATGGGGTCACCACCGTCCCTTTTATTATATTAGGCGGACTCGAAACCTAAAACAAACCAATTACGAAATCTCAAGGGTTCGGGCACGATTACGTGTGGGGAAGGATTAGCACCCCCACAACGCCTGTAAAAATAACGCTTACTTGATCACTAATATTTTCCCTTATAACCCAAATGCATGCATGTAAAGGTTAATACAAAATCCACAAAGTTCTAGAATTGACTCGACTCGCCACTACCGAGAGAAAATCAATCAATTTAGATACAAAGGGATTAAAGTATTAATTTTAAAATTCAATAATGCACTTTCAGATAGGAGTCTCACCATTCCCACAACGACTAGGGAAGACCGAATTAACCCTAATTAAAAGCACATCTCATTTTGATGGTAAGAAAACCTTTTTATATGATATTTTTTTTTATTTTGCTTTTAATTCTAAGGCCACATCATGTGATTAAAGTGACTAATCTTATAAGGCTCTACTAATTGAATTCTAATTATGATATATTTAGTGACCTAAAGAAATTACCAAATTAAATTACAAACATATTATGTAAAAGAGGAACCTATACTTAAGGGAACGATACTAAACATTATTAAAAATTAATGAATTAATATAACCCAACATATTTACATATATTATTTAACCTAGTATTTATCTTAAGAGGTGAATAAATTTTAACTAGATTATTAAAGGCCTATTAAATTCTATTATTTAAATTTTGGATCAAAGGAACAAATTTAGCAATTAAATGGACTAAATTGAAACGGAATTAAAATTGTATAATGAAATTAAAACAAAAAGGACTAAAGTGTAAAGAATGCAAACATAGGCCTGTGAGTCAAGATTGAAGAAAGAAGAAGGGCGCTGGTTGAGCTTCATGGGTCATATTCGGGTGCTCCATCGGTCAAGTATATAATATAATAATTATAACACATTTCGCTTTTGTTTCATTTTTCCCACCAAGGGATTTCACTTTTCTAAGTTTTCTACATTGTTTATCTGGGATGATGAACACCACCGTGTTCCCTATTCCAAAGGGCAGCTCACGCGCTCCTCCACATCACTGTCAGAGTCTTTGGCCGCGACGAAGTTTCAATGGTGATCATCTTCAGCTCCAGCTTCGAGTTCGGGATGATGGCCACGCGCCGCGGTGTTCACCACTACTTCCCACTTTAACGTAAAACCCACGCCCTCTTCTTTTTCAATCAAAAACCGTAGTTAGAATGCAAAAAGAATGATTATAGGTATAAAATACCATTGAGTTTGACTGAAATTGCTTCATATTTGCTTTTCAAATTGTGTGTTACAAATGGTGATTCAATGGCTTTTTATAGCCGATTACAAGGTGTATATACATGGAAATTTAAAACCCTAATTTACACTTTTCGATTCGGTGATGATTCTTACTTGATTAGGTGTCGATTCTGCTATGTTTGTTTGATCTGCTTGGTCTTCACACCGCCGATTTCGCCTTTCTTTGTTTGATTTTGGTCCGATTTGACCAATCTTCTTGACTTGTTTGTTTGATGCAAATCTATTTTTTTCCTTTTGTTTTGATTCTTGCATTAATCTTCTTTTTCCTTGTTTGCATGCTATGGCCGAGAGGGGAAAATAATGAAACAACGGTGAGGGAAAAGTGCAGACGGCCACCGGTGCTCGCGAACGTCAAGGGAGTCGAACTGGCCGAAAGGCGCTGTGGTCTTCACACACGAAAGAGCTTCATCAACTT
>JAGYYJ010000855.1:0-29773 GCA_019671005.1 Hibiscus mutabilis | reverse complement strand
TTTATAATTCGGGACTTATTGGGCTTTAACATATATAATAGACTTTTGGGTTTTGTAAATATTGAACTATTTTTTGTAAATGTGATATGTAACGGGTAAATGACTATTTATTTCTTTAATTACCTTAAACACTTTAGGCCATTATTTAACTTAATATATATTTTTGGATTTTCTGATATGTTTTATAGTGATAATAATAATGATAATAATACTAATAATAGTAATAATAGTAAAACATTATGAGAACAAGTACCATGATAATAACGATACTAATGACACACAAAATATGATAACAATGATATTAAAACAAGGTAACAATATTAGCATAACATACTATAATTTTTAGGGGTTTTCAAATGGATAGTGACACACATATATAATTATAGTTAATAACAAAAAACGTACATTAATAGTATTATTTTTTTGGTTTTTTTGGTTCTTTTTCAATGAATACAAAACAAATAAAATAAAATAAGCAAGACCCAATATACATATAGATGATTGAAACTAAACAAAGCTCATAATATATATAAGCCCATTTATTATGAAAAGAAATAAAAAAGTTAACCCGAACAAAATTAGTGATTACAATTGTCCTTCTTTGCTTATACTTGTGGAACAAGAATAAAGCAAAGACCATAAACACTAATGTTGTCCTACTTCTCTGTCGGACGATTACATGCGAGTTCTTCCTATTTTGCCCCATAAGTTTTTTGAGCTACGGTTTATCGCCCTTTCGCTCTAAAAACCCCGAACTATGAGTATCTAGATCCTCCGCTTTCGGTAATATGGAGATTTTTAAATCCTTCGCTTGAACTTCGGTGATGTGGCGTGTCCGTAATCCTTCACTGAAGTTTTTTGAAGTGACGTGTTTGTAATCCTCTGCTGAAGTTTTGGTGTGGCGTGTTTTAATCCTCTGCATGAAATCTCAGTGTGACATATGCGTAATCCTCTGCACACAAATCTCTAAGCTATGAGTATCTACCTTCTTTACTCTGATATGGCGAGTCTGAAATCCTTCGCTTGAAATTTGACGTTCAAATATCTGTAAAAAGAAATGAAATACTATGATGGTGTAGGTTAGCATGCTCTTATCTTATGAATGTCTAGTCTACATATGATGCATGACTGACGGGATTAAATCACTTTTTTCCAAAAGCCTTCGCTCCCTCGGTCAATCATTCTTTAGTTTCTTCTTCTTGCCCTTTGCAACGAATGGTGTTTTGCTTCATACTTAGGTGCTACCATTTATGCCCCATTTTCATTCTGATCTTCTGAAAAATGCCTCTTCGGGTTTTCACCTTAGATTTATTTTCCCCAAAGTGTTCTTTCAGGTTTTCACTTTAGTTTTCTTTTTCTTCTCCCTTTTCTTTTTCTTATTCTTTTTATTTTTTTCTTATTTTTCTTTTTCCTTTGTCTTTTTCTTTTTTTTTCTTTTTCTTCTTTTTCTTTTTCTCTTTTTTTTTCTTTCTCTTTCTTTCGGTGCATTTTTAGGTTTTTACCTAGGGATAGCTTTAGTCTCATAATCCTTTTATTTCCATGTGACAGTCTTGAAGCCTGATGTGGCCAGGACTTATTTTTCTTCCTTGGCCTGACAAATGGAGTCTCATCTTGGTTCGTCCTTAATATACTTCTTTGCACCATCTGCATTTTAAAAGGTTAGAGCATAGTAATACCAAGAAACCTTTTACTTTTCATAAACCTACGTCAACCTACTTGCAGGATGCTTGTAAAAAGACATAAAAATGTGTGAAATAATACTTCATTAATATTTCAGAATTTTAGAATGATTTGAAAGTCATGACAAACATAGAAGAAAAGGAAAACAAAGCATGGCGTTGCATCCCAATCATTGACCGTATGAATGATGTGAAAGCCCATCGACTGAAATAGACCTATTGCTAGAAATTCTTTACTGAAACTCCTTAATTCCTGAGAGGGTTCATTCTCTTGGATGCCTAATCTGCGATGATCATTTAAGCTGCCGTTTTTTGGTTTTCAACTCAAATCCTATTTTGGTTTCAAGATGCCATTTTATGGTTTTCATCTTGAACCCCCCTTTGGTTTTTTTTTTATACCTAAAACGTCATTTTGGGTTTTCACTCTAGGTATTTTCATTTTGTGAAATGCCCTTCCAGGTTTTCACTCCGATTTTTCTTCTTTTTTTCCTCCTTTTTTCTTTTTTTTCCTTTTCATGCATAGTACTTCTTGACCGAATCTGAATCCACCGGATTGTCTAACACTTTCCCATCCATTTTTGTTAGGTTCAATGCTCCTCCAAAAAAGGTCCTTTTAACGACGTAAGGTCCTTCCCAATTAGGCATCCATTTTTTTGCGAGAATCCTTTTGAATCGATAGGATTCTTTTAAGCACTAGATCCCACTCTCGAAATTCTCTTGGGTGAACTTTCTTATCGTAAGCTCGCATCATCCTTTTCTGGTATATCTGGCCATGGCGAAGGGCTTTTAATGTCTTCTCCCCAATGAGATTCAATTGGTCAAACTGAGCCTGCACCCATTCAGCTTCTTCTATCTTTACCTCACTTAGAATTCGAAGCAATGGAATCTCTACTTTGATAGGTATCACCGCCTCCGTGTCGTAGACCAATGAGTATGGTGTTGCCCCTGTAGAAGTACGTACTGATGTGCGGTAAGCGAATAAAGTAAATGGCAACTTTTCGTGCCAGTGCTTGAAGGTGTTCGTAGTCTTTGCTATGATTTTCTTGATATTTTTGTTTGCCACTTCTACCGCTCCATTCATCTTGGGGCGATAGGTGGTGGAATTATGGTGTGTTATTTTGAATTGCTCGCACACCTCATGCATTTTTTTATTGTTTAAGTTGGAGGCATTATCGGTAATAATCCTTTCTGGCAAGCCGTAATAACAAATGATCCATTTCTTTAAAAACCTGCAAACGGTTGTTCTTGTAATGTTAGCATAGGATGCTGCTTCTATCCATTTAGTAAAGTAATCGATGACAACCAGAATGAAGCGATGCCTATTGGATGCCTTGGGATGAATCTGACCAATGACATTCATTCCCCATACAGCGAACAGGCATGGTGAGTTCATGGTGTGTAGGGGTAATAGTGGAAAATGGATCTTGTTGGCATAATCTGACATTTATGGCATTTCTTTGCATAGTCAATACAATTTCCTTCTATGGTTGACTAAAAATATCCATACCTCGTGATTTTTCAAGCTATCGAGAAACCATTGGCATGTGTCCAACAGAGCCCATCATGTACCTCGACCAATATGTTTTTTGCTTCTTGATTATTGACACACCTTAATAGGATTTGGTCTTTACCCTTTTTGTATAAGATCTCCCCGTCTAAAACATATCCTGATGCCATTCTTCTGATGGTTCTCTTGTCATTTTCATTGGCCCCTTTGGGGTAAGTTTGGAACTTGATATACTGAAAGATGTCATAGTACCATGGGTTATTGTCTTCTTCTTCTTCCAAACTACAGCAATGAATCGGTATCTCAAAAATTTTCATCTCGATTGGCTTTATTTCGGCCTCGGTACTTGCTTTAAACATTACAGCTAATGTTTCCAAGGCGTCTGCCATTTGATTGTCTTCCCTTGGAAGGTAGGTAAAGCTGATTCTTTTAAAGCTTTTGATCAACTCTTGGATTAGATCGTAATACTTGACCAACTTCGAATCTCTTGTTTCCCTTTCTTTCCGTAACTGATAGATTACCAAGGAGGAATCGCCAAAAACTTGAAGCACCTTGATTTTCCTTTCAATGGTTGCAATTAAACCCATAACACAAGCCTCATACTCGGCTACGTTATTCGTGCAAAAGAATTCCAATCTACTGATGAAGGGATAATAGATGTTTTCTAGAGAGATTAACACTACCCCAATTCCATGGCCTAAGGTATTAGATGCCACATCGAAGTAGAGCTTCCATAACTCGCCCTCTAAAGTAATCTATTCTTCCATAACTCACATACAATATGTCGAATTCAGTCAATAGCATTTGCCAACAGGCCAACCTTCCGTTTAATGTTAGTTCTTTCATCAGGAACTTCAGAGGATCCAACTTGGATATCAACCACGTGGTGTGATACAACATGTATTGCCTGAGCCTTTTGGTTGCCCATACTAGAGCACAACACAACTTCTGAATCAGCAGGTACCGTATTTCACAATCGGTGAATTTCTTGCTCAGATAGTAGATCACCTTTTCTTTCTTCCTGAACTCATCTTGTTGTCCCAAAACACAACCTATTAAATTTTCAATGACGGTTAGATACAAGATCAATGGCCTTCCTGGTACTGGTGCTACTAGAATTGGAGCGTTAGTCAAATATTTCTTGATCTTATCCAGAGCTTCTTGACATTATTCATCCCACACTCCCGGATTATTTTTTCAGAGCAATATAAAGACGAGATCGCATTTGTCGGTTAATTAAGAAATAAACCGAGATATATAATTTAATCTTCCCATGAAACCTCAAACTTCTTTTTGGGTCTGAGGTGGCGGGAGGTTTTGAATAGCTTTCACCTTATCGGGTCAATCTCAATCCCCTTTCGGCTAACCACGAAGCCTAAAAGCTTACCAGACATGACGGCGAAGGTGCATTTTGCTGGATTAAGTTTTAACTGATACTTTCTTGGCCTTTGGAAGAGTTTCCTCAAGTTTTGAATATGCTCCTTCTCCGTTCGAGATTTGGCGATCATGTCATCTACATATACCTCGATCTTCTTGTGCGTCATGTCATGAAAAAGGGTTACTATGGCCCTTTGGTAGGTTGCTCTGGCATTCTTCAATCTGAAGGGCATCACCTTATAACAGAATATTCCCCACATGGTCACGAACGTAGTTTTCTCCATGTCGTCAGGATGCATTTTGATTTGGTTGTACCCCGAGAAACCATCCATGAAAGAGAACCACGAATGTTCCGCGATGTTATCGACCAAAGTATTAATATGAGGTAGAGGAAAATTATCTTTTGGGCTTGGCTTATTGAGGTCTCTATAGTCTACACACATATGGAAATTTCCATATTTCTTGGGAACAGGGACTATGTTTGCCACCCACTCTGAGTATTTAGAGACTCATAGAAAACCGACATCGTAATGTTTCTTTACTTCTTCTCAAATCTTCAACAACATTTCTAGTCTCATTCTTCTAAGTTTTTGTTAGACCGGCTTATATTCTGGCTTGATCGGTAGTTTATGGACTACAATATATGTGTCCAGACCTGACATGTCTTGATAAGTCCATACAAAAACGTCATTGAATTCTGAAAGCAACTTAATCAATTCACGTCGGGTCTCAGTTAAGAGGGCAGTACCAATCTTCACTTCTTTTCTTTCATCTTCCGTTCCCAAATTGAGAATCTCTAACTCTTCTTGATGAGGCAAGATTTGCTTATCTTCACTTTCCATTAACCGGAGTAGTTCATCCGGGATCTCAACTTCCATATCATAATCCCCTTCCCCGACTTCCACCAAACACGAGGGTCGTTCAAAATCTATCTTGAGATTTGATTCAGAATCATTCATACAGTTGATAATAGGGACCCTGAAACAATTTAAACGAATATGTATCGAGACAAGAAATGAATACTCTTATGGAATTAATGAAACAAATAAAATAATAATAAATAATGAATGTAATGAATAAATGTAAAAAAACAAGGTGTTTGTCATTTGAGAAAAAAACGAAAAACATCTTTTTTATTGAATTGAAGCAAGCAGATTAACATAGGAGCCCTTTACAAAAGATACCTATTGCTCGCGGGCAAAAGCGAATAGGGTTGGCTTTGAGCATTACTCTGATTTCGACCTAAAAACTATTGGTAGATCTACAACGGTCCAATTGCTGAGTGTTTCCCCCGAAAGCAAGAGCGAATTATGGCCAAGTATTTGCCACTCTTTCTCTCTTTGGTTATCATGTTGACATCCATTCCTTCTAACGCCTCATTGAACTTTTTCTCCTCGCTGAACTTGGCACTTTCTAGACTGACTTCATGTATCTTTTCCTCCACATTAATTATCCCTCTAGACACAAAAACATTCTTTAAGTGAGGGAAAGTCATTGGTTCCCATGGGATGTCTTCACCCTTGAATCTGTCATTCCTTTGTTCTTCTCTTTTATTCTATTCTAACTTTCTCTAATGAAAATTGGGTTTATGGCCGAGCCCAAACTGATCCTTTTTTCCGATGACGCTTTTAACGTGCAAACATCCTTGTAAACTCTTTTTGAGCCCTTTGCCCTTCTTGGCTCATCGTCCCAAAGTTTGTCAGACTATCATCTTGATGCAATTTGATAGTCTAGGGCGTGGGATCTTGCTTCCCTCTGCTACAAAGGTAGCATTCACGAATTCTAAGGCCCTAAAGGAGCATTCAACAACATCTTCGTTGGTTTGGACCTAAGGAGCGTCGGTAATTATAGAAGCAATAATGTCTTGCTCAGCTCCCACACTCACAAACTTCTCATCAATAACAAATTTCAACTTTTGGTGCAAGGATGAAGGCACGGCTTCGGCCGAGTGAATCCATGGACTATCTAGTAAACAATTATAAGTGGGTTGGATGTCCATTACAACAAATTCGACAACGTATTCGGTAGGACCGATTAACAACTGTATCTCTATCTTCTCAGTAACATCCCTTTTGGTCCTATCAAATGCCCTAATAGAGTTCTGACACGGTTTTATATGTGATCTGTCCACTGGCAGCCTTTGTAGGGTCGCCATCGGCAATACATTCAAGGCGGACTCGTTGTCAATAAGCACTCCTGGTAATACATGCCCCTTGTAGTGGGTAGTGATGTTCAAAGCCTTAGTTGATCTCATGCCTCCGTTGGGAATTTCTTCGTCACTAAAGGTGATGTAGTTATCTGCAGCAATGTGACCCGCTATTCTATCTAACTTGCTTACTGAGATATTGTCCGGGGTGAACGTATGATTCAATTCTTTCAATAATGCATCATGGTGCTTTTCTGAGCTTAACAACAACTCAAGTACCAAAATATGTGCTTGCTACTTTTTAAGCTGTTCAACGATGTTGTATTCACTGTGCTTTAGAAACATCAAGAATTCCTGCGCCTGACTCTCTATCATTGGCTCATGAATTTTGAGGGATGTTCTTCTCCAAAAATCTTTCAGGTTCGGCGGTTACCACTTTGTCTTTATCTCTTGGCTCCTCTAATGCCTTTGTCATTTCTGGTGAATAGTATCTGCCACATCGGGTAAAATGTCCCACTTCATTTATCGTCTCGTCGTTTGATTCCACTAGGTTCTCATTCTTTACGGGTTTTTTACCGGATGGTTTCTCCTCTTCTTGTAGTTTTGACATCTCCGGTATAGAGATGCAGGCAGTATAACTCTACAGGACCTTCCGAGCATCTTTAAACGAAAAGGGAGTGAAAGCCAAAATCTGTATTTTTGGAGTTACTTTGGAACTCTCATCTTGGGACGAGCTTTCTGGCTTTGGCTTGAGTGATATGATGAAATGCCTATCTACCCCATACTTGATCTTGGAGGTATACGATGTGCATTTATCTGACTCATTTCTTTCTTCATCATTCTTGAAGAATTTAATCAACTTATTGTCCATCATTTTCTGAATCACTTGCTAGAACCCCTCGCAGCACTAAATGTCATGTCCTTCATCTTGGTGAAACTCACAATACGGTCCGCTTCCTTGTTGCACGATCTCCATACCCCGGTCGATTAGGCATGCGATACATAACTGCTGAAATACCCACCTCAGAGGGGATTTGACCTCGGGCATGTTCGTCTTGGCTCTCCTAGTGTAATCCTCTTCGATTGCATTTATGCCCTGGCCTTCGTGATTTGGTAACGGGTTAGTGGCTATATTCAGTTCGTCTAACTATAACACCTTAGAATTTATCATGTTTTGTACGAACTTCTTAAATGCAATACAATTCTGGATTGAGTGTCCCGGGACACCACCATGATATTCACAGTTTGCTTTTTCATCGTACCACGCAGGGAATGGAGGTTTGAAATGAGTGACATAATAAGGCCGGACCAAATCAGCCTCGTGCAGTTGTGAGTATAGTTCGGCATATGATACCGAGAGTGGAGTAAATAACATCTTCTTATTTTTCCTCTTCGGGGCCCTAGTCTCCTTCTTGCTCGAGATCTGCCTTCCTCCAACTGTGGCTCGTGGTGGTGAAATAGTAAAACTCTTCGGGGTTACGTAAGTGCTTGTATTGTTTACCTCGTTATCTCTTTACTTGTAATTCTTACGAGTGTTTTCCCCACCATCGATCCTTCCGCTCTTTATTGCCACTTCGATCGATTCCCCAGTTCTCACCATATCAACAAAGCTTTGGGTAGTGTTGCTTATCAAACGATCAAACAATGCCCCCTTAAAGTATTGGCGAACATTGGTGTGATTTCATGTTCGGGGATCAGTGGTTGAATTTGAGTGGCCACGTCATGCCATCTCTGGGCATACTAGCGTAGATTCGTATTCGACCTTTGCTCCATCCCTTCTAGCATGATTCAACTAGGGATCATGTCTGTTACATGCTTGTAGTGTTCTACGAAGGCCTTCCGAATGTCTTTCCATGACTTGATATTGGTTCGACTGAGCAGGGTGTACCATCGAGTTATAGATCCAATCAAAATCTCTTAAAAGCACTGGATAAGTAACTTCTCATCTTTCTCGAAAGCAACCATCTTTCTGCAATACATGGTGATATGTGCTGATGGACAAGTGGTCTTGTCATAATTGTTGAAGTCAGGCACTTTGAATTTGGGTGGGAGAATCAAATCGACCACTAAACTCAAATCACTTGAGTCATTTTCATGTTCATCAGCCCCTTGAATGGCTTTTAGCCTCTCCCCGAGTAGATGAAACTGCTCCTCATACTTCTTTTCCATATCGTCTCTAATTTTCTTCTCAACTTCATCCATCATTCTCAAGTCTGGCACTTCGTTCTCGTATCCTACTCTCAAATCAAGGGGCTGATTTGTTGGAGCTCCCCCATGGTGACTTGCAGACACCCCAATAGTAAGATCAGCAGAAACTCCCACGAGATTAATGTAAACCTTTTTTCAGATTCTGGCATATCTGGTTGTACCTTCGTATGAGACAAAACACCTTATTGCTCATCAAAATTCGGGTTGTCGATGGAAATTCCCTCTTTGCCCTTCATCTTTGTTAACAAGCTAGTTATCCGAGTTAATTTTGGGACTGTAAACAGGTTTCGTATTAGTGCGGAATGATTGAAATTTTAAAAATTAAAATACTTTCTGAAATGAAAAGTCCTTTAGTTAATTTTGGATATAAATGGCGTATGCAAATAAATGTATTATGCATGAATGCAAAGAGCAACACTGAATTCGGTAAATATCATCGTTAAATGACTTTCATTGATGGGAACATTGTCTTGTTACAATAACTAGAGAAAGCTAACTACACATATGGTTTCAAGGTAGTATCGAGGTTGATAATCTCTCTCAAAATCTACACAATCCTCGCTCCTTCCTCGAATTCATCATCCACACAATCATGAAGTTCGGTAGCGTCATCGGCTAGAAACTGTATCTTTCGGGCAACCTCTTGCATCTGAGCCCCCCACCATGCCAATTCTTGCTTTTGCCTCCAAATCATATAGGCGACAAAGTGTAATTGTTCTAAACTCGGAGTCGGGCATACTTGAATTGCCCCTCTCATGTTTTCTACATGATCCTTGAGCTGTTGAACCTCAGCTTTCAACTCTTCGACACGTGTCATCAAAGCTTGATTTTCTGAGTTGCTGGCTTTTAACTTGCTAGTCGAGCCCTTATGTTTGAAAAAAGACTTTTCCAAACATTTCACTTGATATCTCAAGGCTTTGCTTTGGTGTTGTTCTTTTTCAATTTGTCTTGAATGAGAGGTTCACAGATTCTTCATTTCTTAGGTCAAAGTGAGCACTCGATCTTTGTGCTCGAGAAATATTCTCTTATAGTTCTCGGCTTGTGCTTTCTCTTTCTTAAGCCGAAGCTCCAGCCCCTCGCTCGACCCACCTTCTGCAACTCTCTTGCTTCTACTTAACCTTCTAAGCTGCTGAATCTCTTCTTTTTCCAACCTGAGTTCGAGTTCTAGCTCCTCTCTTCTCTTTTTTAGGTCTTTGACCACTCCTTTGAACTGCGTCTTTTCTAACTTGAAGTCAAACTTCTCTTGATGGGCTTTCTCCTCGAGTTTGAGGTATTTTTTCGCTCTTCTTCAAGCTATTTCCTCATCAGATCAGCCTCAGTAGGGAGTGTGTCCAATCATTCTTCTAAAGATCTCCTCCTATCGGGGGCCAAACACGGAATATTGTCATTGACATTGTTAAATTGCCACGCCTCATATTCTCCTTTGCATAATCCACGTTGAATTCATTCAGCTCCTTGGTGGTTGGCACGAACTGTTTTGAACCATACTGTCTCAGAACTAGCAGAGGTGCATAAGTAGTATGCCCCCAAAGGCCAAGTAGTGGTACCCACGAATACTCTCTGCATCTATAGAGAATGTTCTTCGCGAACAACTACGGTGCCCACCAAACTATATCCTCCTCCTTTAGGTTCCAGAGAACGTCCTGCCATACCTCACCGGATCTTCGAGTCGGCCAATCATTCTTTCATAAGAACTCTTCTAAGGGTGAGAACTTGCCATCGTAAAGGGGCCTAGAGAAACTAGGATTGGTCCAAAGGTGGCTGTAGAACCAATTCGTCAAAAGCTGTGGGCATCCCTGAAAGTGTCCTCCACCATTCTCCTGACAGAATCTCAAGGATCGAAAAGTTTCGACCAGAATTATAGGTACTGGATTAGTCCTACTACTCAAACGTTCGAAAAGATCCAAAACTGACGGGTCAACGAGGCCTAATGCTCGAGGAAATAGTACCAATCCATAGATCAATAACGTAAATAGGTTTTGCTAAACTCAACCTACAGGACGCACAGAAGCCAAGGCCAAGATCTCCTCCCACTTAAGATACTCCTTACCGTTCCAAGTGGTGACCGGCTACTCGACCCAAGACAGTAATGTATCTGATATTCTAACAAGCTTGCCTCGAAAAGGCTTTGTTCTTACTTGGCTTAGAATATACTCGATCCATATCAATTCTTTTGTAGTTTATAAGATCCTGGTATTCTTCAATTGTAGGAGTGAGATCAAAGTTACCAGTCGTGAAGCAGCTATAGGCAGAGTTCCAAAAACCTACCAGGGTTTGCAGTAGTGCTTCATCAACTAGAACCTCTAGCAAATACCCGATGTCACCATACTCTTATCTGAAAGTGCTCTTTGTTTCAAAATCTCAACTATTCCATATTGACTTCAAATCAGACACATCATTAAACCTGGTGTTCATGAATGTCGTGGCTGACATGGCTGATCTGAACCCCTCGGCAATACTATCTCCCTCGTGTAATTGTTCCCCTTCTGACCATATCTGAACATCAAAATTCTTTTCGTCATTCTGCGAACTAAGTCTCTCATCGATCCAGTCTTTAATTTCAAACTATTCCCAGACTCAATGTGCTCTTCATGATTATGACATAATATGCAAAATAAAGATAAAAAGGACAGGAAACAAGGAAAAAGGTTAGTCATGAGGTGAAAAATAAACTTACAAACGAGAAGAGGTAAAATTAAGTAAGTTAAGCGAAAAGTAAGTATATAAAAGAAAACCCTAATCACAGAAATTCCAATTCACTACGGTTATCCACATGGCTCTATTGGGGTGAGCTTCTTAGATTCACACACATGAGTTCAGTTCTAATTGGGGTACCCGAACCTATCTTATCACCTGCTAAGGTAACAAGAAGCCCAATTTCGGCCCATTACAAGCTTGCGAATTGGCTTCGGTTCGAGGGAAAGCATGACCTAATGACGTTGAGGGTTGCTCACGTGTTAAGAGGTGTGGATTTCGGAAGTGAATTACCAAACCGTGGAGGGCTACTCACGTGGGTATGTAGCGTTTCACTCCCACTTAAGGGACGGAGCTCGGGTATAGAGCTTGATGAGATGGTGCAACATATGTCAGTGATTCCTTAGAAATTAAATGAAAAATTAATTCAAATGCCTTCAATTGTAGTCACATTTTTCAAGAAAGGGCCCACCTTACTAGAATCAATTGAAATTACGACAATTTCCACCATTAATAAGCAACAAATATTTTCTTGGCCTAACTCTCTTTTTGTTTTTAAAAACAAAAATCGATCCACAGCGGAGTCGCCATACTGTAGCGACATTTTTTTCTTTTGGGCTTCTTTATAAAGAGGCATTAAATCACTTTTGAAATCTTAGCTTAAGGGATTTCTTTTGAAAACTCTTATTCCTTAAAAAACGATTTAAAACTTGGAGTCGCCACCTGCTACTCGGATAAGGTAGACTAGACACCACAAAACCAAAGATTCATTTTGAAAGGGCTCGGGAGTTGGTTACGTGTGGGGAAGGATTAACACCCCTATCACGTCCGAAAATCGGTACCAAAATATTTGTTGCTCTTAATCGAAGAAAATTGTCGGAAATTGAAAAGAATTTTATTCGGTGGCCTTAATTGAAAATTAACCTTAATTGAATGTGCTTTATCAAATTAGTGGGTTCAAATTAATTGGGCATTTAATTAATAACGTTGACGATACATCGGACCATAAATTAAACCGACATCAAATAAGCCCGACTGCCGTGTTAATTTATGGTTCGAATCCCGCATGTCACCTTTATACATGGTGCAAGCAGTTAAGATATGATGTGATGATTTTATCAACTTTTAACTTTACCTCGGTACGGTAAGAATTAATTCAGATATTTGGTCAACATCTTTTAAGCTCAGACTGTTACGATACAAATATCGGAATTAATAAATACCTCCATTTTTGTGATTTAGATTAATTAATGTGAAATTAATCGGCCGTATGATTGACAATTAAGGAATGACAAACAAATGCATAAAAGATAAACACACAAGGCCTGTCCCAAGACCTAACCTATAAGGGCCCAAATTATTAGAGTTCAACTAGTGATCTAATTATTAGCTAAATGAGTCTAATATTGACCTATGATTAATTAAACCCTAAAAACTAGCAAAACCCTAATAAATTATATATTCTCTTGTATTATAATAATTAATTTGATCAATTTTAAACCAGTATCCCAATGAGCCAAGGGTACTATTTAAAATGAATCGAATTAATTGAGTTTAGTTTAGATGTCCCTCTAAATTCAAGGTTAATTTTACCCTAAAGAACAATTAAGAGGTGTTCTACTGACTCAATGAATTTAACATTTACCCTAATAATCCAAGGGCAAATTTAAATTCATTAAACCAATTTAAACATTAATCTAACTAAGGTTCTAAACTAAGCCTAAATTAATCTCATAAATTTAAAGATCGTGTCCCTATGAGACCGGCACACGATTCGAAATTAATCAAATTAATTTTGTCTAATTCTTATCTAAAGCTAACTTTATAAATCTAAAGCCCAAACCTACTAGAACTAGGCCTAAGAAAAAGACCCAAAACCCACTAAAACTAGGCCTAAAAGCCCAAACTAAAGCTCTCTAAAACTTAGGCCCAAAACCAAAGACAAAAACTATTTAAAACAAATGCCCAAACTAAGGCTCAAACAAACCCCAAAAGAGATCAAAACATGTATATAGAATGTATTATTAAAAAAACAAATTAAGAATATTAAAATATATATATAATAAATGTTTCAAAATAACTTTTTAGCATGTATTTATATATATATAAAGAACATTAAATATATATATATATTTAGATATAATATAAATTTTTGTAAAACCATATATAATTTTTGAAAAAAATGTCATATATTTTAATTATATATTTAATACATATGTCTAAAAATCATTGGTGATATTCATTCTAGAAACCATATACTACATATTTTTTAGGAAAAATACATGTTATATATTAAAATCCCATATACTTTACAAAGCTAGATATATATATTATATTACATTTTTATATTCGAACCATATGGACAACAAATAAGCACTTAGCCTAATCTAACCACAACAGGCATGTAAATTCACATCTAACACAAAGAGACAATCCACAATATTAACATGAACTAAAGACTGGAAATAAGAGCTAAACATCGAATTAAATATGCATGATAAATAAAATTTTAACACTAGAAATGACCAAATCATAAAAAACAAAACAGAAGGTCAAAGTTAAAAGAAAAGAGAGGACATAATTGCAAATCGGTTAAAAATATCAGGGACTAGGGTCGTGAATAAAAAAGGCGGAATGGCCTCGAAGCAATTTCCAAAACGCGGAGGGACTATTTGCGCGATTTCAAAAGGCAGAAGTCCTTATAATGCAATTAGAATGGGGCGGAGGTCCTTATTATGCTATTAAACCATTTTTAAAATGAGAAAAGCCTATAAATCTCCTTTATTTGAGATCATTTCCTTTTTTCGAAAAAAAAGAGCTAAGCTCTTATAACACTCCCCCCTCTTGTTCATCTGGGTTCATCATGACCCAGATTTCGGCGGTTCTCCGCCACAATTCCCAAAAATCGGCCACTAAGCCACTGTGCCGGCCGCCGACCTTAAACCGAGCAAAAAGACCCATTTTTCGTTTAGAAACCAAATCCACCCATGATTTTCAAAACTCGACCTCTCGATTTTCAAAAAAACTAGAAACATATTCGAAATCGGGAGTCAAAAAACCAACCCCCTTTACATCATCCACCCTTTCGTTTCACTATATACAACCTCGAGAGGTCGCAAGGCTTATCAACGGCGACGGTAGGCGAATCGACACAAGATGAGGATGAAATGACAAGGGTAAGATAATATCAACCGAACCCTAACTACTATGCTTTCTTTTATGCATATGATTCGAAATGAAAAAAGAAGAGAGGATACCTCAAAAACTTGAGGCTTTTTGCTTTCTCTATTGATTTTCAAGATATCCATTCATGCTTGTTAGGGTTTACAATTGCTTGAATTTGGTTTTTATAACTGAAATTACATGAATTTAGAAATACATGGAAATTGAATCAATAATCCTATTGGTTGCTGTTGTTTTCTCTGAAATATTGTTGTGCATCTCTATAATTGTCGGCTTGCCCCCTAATTCCCTGTAATTCAGTTTTTGTATCTAACATCGTCCTTTTTGTTTCTTTGTGTGTGGTGGCCGACTGTGAGATGGAAGGGACCAAAGGATGCACAGCTATCTGCCATCGTAACGGTCGACATGGAGAGCAACAGTTGTCGTGGCGTTGAGGTGACGCTGGTGTGGCCAGAATTCGAATGGTCACGGGAATGAAAGGGGTGCGCGTGAAATCCACGCGCGCGTTGGGAGCCCCAAACGTCGCACGTGGGCGCGTGGCCTGAACTGAAGGGCCGGCTTTGGGCTAATTTGGACCGTCAAATCTTATATTGATCTGACGGCTGGCAATGGGCGGCTACAACCAAAAAAGAGTCATCAAACTTAGGGTTTTATAATTCGGGCCTTATTGAGATTTAACATATGTAATAGACTTTTGGGTTTTGTAAATATTGAACTATTTTTGTAAATGGGCTGATATGTAACGGGTAAATGACTGTTTATTTCTTTAATTACCTTAAACACTTTGGGCCATTATTTAATTTAATATATATTTTTTAGATTTTCTAATATGTTTTATTGTGATAATAATAATGATAATAATACTAATAATAATAGTATAAGATTAGGAGAACAAGTACCATGATAATAACGATACTAATGACACACAAAATAGGATAACAATGACATTAAAACAAGGTAACAATATTAACATAACATACTATAATTTTTAAGGGTTTTTTAAATGGATAGTGACACACATATATAATTATAGTTAATAACAAAAAACTTACATTAATAGTATTGTTTTTGGGTTTTTTCCAATGAAAACAAAACAAATAAAATAAGCAAGACCCAATATACATATAGATGATTGAAACTAAACAAAGCCCATAATATATATAAGCCCATTTATTATGAAAGAAATAAAAAATTAACCTCAAACAAAATTAGTAATTACAATATCAAATAAGGTCTTGGAAAAGTTGTGTTTAGCATACGACGCCATTTGCTGACAACAGATGATGATGAAATATTGAAAAATATAGTATTGCATTCTGTTGCAACAGCCTTTGCCAGCATTGTCTGCAACCAGAATAGTGATTCAAATAGAAACTAGCATCATTGACAAAGAAAAACAATAAGCAGTACCAAGGTATATTAAATTATCTACTCTGATGTATAAGTTTTTCCTCTGGTGTTGAGGAGATGATGACCTATGAAGATCTCTCTCTTTTTTCCCCACGGGGGGGAGGGGGGGGGGGGATGCAAGCATTGGGATTAGAGCTCCCAAGCTTTGTCAATCTAAAATGTACTATATGGTTACGAAAGACAGGTTTCCTCAGTATTAACCAAATATATTACATATATACAACAAAAGAAGATGGCATGCATAACACAAAACCAATCTATTGGAAATAATGAAACCGAATGTACACCTTTCCTGTTCTGGGGGGGCAAAAAGGAGAATACCCTTCCATGGTGAAAGAAGACCAGTAAAGTACCTACAAGAAATCAAATCGATTGTGAAATGAAACCCTCAAATTCCTTGATAACATATCGTTGAATGTTTCATCAAAATTTTACTAAATCAAATTGACAAAATAAAAGCCCTCGTGATGCTTGACAAAATATTTCCATTGACCTCAAGTGTTCGCTCCCAGGAAATGAACTCATATCATACAGCTGAGCATCCACAGCATTCAGAAGAGCAGTTTGAAACTCTTTGTAGTATTTTCCATGCATCTTTCAGAGCACTAGTTCCTAAAATACCTAAACCCCATAGTCACAAATCCACTTTTCTTTTCAATCAATATCCGGAAAAAAATAGAAGAATTCTTTGCAAAAGCACTCAATGCACTTTCAAGAGAACTAGCTTTAGAACCCTAATAACTTGACAACCTTGTAATGAAGGGAAACTACTGTAAATTGTAGTTCTACTAAGTTATTTTCCAAATTTTGAATCCCATCATTGATGTATAGGTCAATTACATAAACTATAGTCTAATTTCTACTCAATCCTCCTTGTATTTTGCTCACATTATTCACGTCATATGTACAGAAGGAAACTTAAAAATGGGGGAAACCACATAAGTGTATGTTTAAATACAATGCAGATAACTAGAATGCAAGAAAAACAGGATTTTATATATCCAGAAACATAGGATAGCAGTCAAGTGAAAAAAAAATTCTTAGTCTGATTAATTTTTAGTTCATTATTAATTCATATATGTAATACTAATTTATTACACTGTTCAGAGATAAGTTCTTTAGTTCATGGACAAAAATGATGCTGATCAAAAAGCTCATTGACAATAAAAAAGTTATTTCTTTGTATACAGAGACAGTATTTGTATCATCCAAGTTTATAAATTTTTTTTGTCAAAGATCTTAGCAATATTTTTTCCCCATCACCCTCAAGATGAAAGTTCTGGCTTCACCCCTGCATTCATCCTTTTCAAGTCTATGTCATAGCAAGACTTACTTGGGATATTTTATAGGCATAACAACTGCTTCTTTAAGTAAGCGTTTGGCATTCTCAAGTCCCTTGATGCTTTCCCACTTACATCTGGGTTCCCTCGAACAATGTCCCTAAAATGGATATGATGGTAGACAAAAAAATTCAAGTTAAAATGTTAAAGAATATACTACACAAGCTTTTAAAAACAATGGCCAAAAGCAGGAAGCAGAGATCTTTGCCTGAAAAAGAAAAGAGAAAATAAAACATCAATATCCTTATTTCCTAAAGAACTGGAGAGAATCATAGAACTAATCCAGCGATCTACATGGAGAAATATACATATAAAAGCCTATTTCTAAGTGAGACGGGAGAAATATATTATGATCAGGAATCTGAGAAAGGAACAAACATACGGTCTTGAATCAAATCCATTAGACACAGCACCATTTGAGTGCACCGAGTTTGTACCCTGAAATCGAAACAAAACAACAACGAAATCACTCCAATCAAGAAACAAGCAAGCTTGACTTTAAAAAGAAAAAAAATATTAAAATCGCAAAAGTACCTGGTTTCGAAACTGCTCGTAAATAGCCATATCAGAAGTGTTCCTGACAGAATGGTTACCATTCGAGGTGACGTTGGAAGCAGTGCCGTTGGAGACAGGCGCATCAGATTCAGCAGGCTGACCGTTGTCCGGCTGAGGCAATCTCTTCCTCCCAAACTTGGCGGCACTTTTTAGAATAACGAACTTAACAAAACTTTGCGTTCTGCGAAACGCGAGGTCTCGAGAATTTGAAGAGCCGGCTTAATTTATCGTGGCTTGTTTAATGAAACTCGCTTTTGCAAAAAGCGAGTTTTTCGTAAATCGGGTTGGCATACCAAGCGTCTATAGGCGTGTTCGAGCAATATTTCGGGGTTATTAATCGTATAATTTCAACAAACGCTGAGTTTAGGTGCGTAGTACTGAAACTTGTCTTTCATTTGACACCAATATGGGCAAGTTCGGTGCATTGTAAACCGAGTAAAATTCGTGTTGAAAACGGTTACAAAGCTTGTTTTTGCAAATGGATGAAAATATAAGATGACGTCATAAGCTTGTTTTTGTGAATGCACAGAATGGCTTGGTAAGCAATGAGAAGTTTGGAAAAAGCTTGAGGGACGCAGTTTATTTACAATCAACAGTTTATTTACAATCATTTAGTCGATACGAGGGCCTGAGCGTTTAGGACACTTGTTACTCGTGTGTCCGGGATTTTTACATGCAGTGCAAAGTTTCTTTTGTCCGGTTCTTTCTCTATGTTCGACCATATCCTCTGCACAGTAAATCTGTGTCGATCGTGGTGTCCCTTATTTTATAGTAGTGCTGGATCTGGACGTATGGTCGATTCAGCGTCAACAACATACAGATCAATTTCATTTCTGATAGGAGGAAACTCTTTTTCGTAAACCTTGAATACCGTTTCCAGTAAGTATACCGGATCAAGAACCCTCATGTAGTGAATCTGTTGGGAAGAACAAGCAGCAATGGTGTGCGCACACGGGTATTTGAATGTTTGAAAGACTCCGCACTCGCAGGTTTTGTGCCTTAGATCTACCACATACGCGTTGTGTTGTATACCTTCCAACGGCCTCGAAAATTTTGAAACACGGAACGAATGGCCTTCTCGAGAGAAGAGAGTTGCAGCCATCGTATTTGAATGACATACATAAGTTTGCAATTGTTAGAGGAGGTCTAGGTGGACTTTGTGGCCACCTGCCATGTACTTAGTTGCTTGCCTTCCCAGGGTTGCAAATAGGTTAGCCAAATGATAGTAGCTTGCTTTGACGACGGCAATGATAGGCAAATGCCGCACTCCCTTGAGTGCTGAGTTGACCGCCTCAGCCAAGTTCGTTGTCATGTGACCATATCGTTTACCCCTATCATATGATCGAAGCCATTTTTCCCTTGGGATTTTGAGAACATAGTTCGCACCATCTTTATTACTGGCTCTCAGTTCTGTGGACATCTGGTCTACCTTATATACGTAATGCGAGTTGCCTAGGGAAGGATAATTGAGTAGTTAGGGGCGGATAATACATGCAAAGGTATCGTAAACATAGAGAACCTAAAAGACGTACCCATTTGAAGCACCAGAGCACGTTCATCTTGGTTCTTGTACTGCTGCAAGTAGTTGGCAACAATATGTCGTAAGCAGTAACAGTGGTAAATATGGGGAGGCTGCCAAACCAACCCAAACGTTGTATTTTCATCTTGATCGTTGTGCCTCTTTCGGAAATAACACATATCCCATCATCTATTGCTCGCATTACAGGTGAAATAACATATCACCGTAGGTTTTTAAGAAAGAACTCCCAAGACTTGATATCCTTCTTCTGGACTATTACGAACAGGAACAGTTTTCCGATTGTCGTCTTGTGCAACCGCCAGAAGTAAGACATGTGCATATTTCTCGTACAACCAAGTACCGTCAATCTAAACCATAGGCTTGTAGTGCATGAATACATTAATGCACTGCGAAAATGTCCAAAATAGCCGGTAGAATTGAGAAACACCTGGTACGACATGATCATTTTCGTATGCCGAAGTTGTCTTAAGTTTTGCAACCATTCCAGGTATATGTTTCTGCATCATTTTTAGCCCCGGGCGTAACTCGTTGTAAAATTCTTCCAATTGGCCAAAGAGTTTTTCTACGGCCTGCCACCTTGCATACCATGTTTTATGGTAATTAAGAAGGTAGTCGTACTGCGTTTTAGCTGTAGTGATACAGGTGGAAACTGTAACACGGGGATTTGCTTTGACCAGTGGCATGAAGGTATCACATAGGACGTGCACATCCAAGTTCTTGTGATCCTGACTTAAGCTGCTCATGGTGTATTTATGAGGCTCATCCAGTTTTGTGATTCTCCACAGCCAACTCAGCTTCTTCAAGGATAATACACGAACCCTCCACTTACATCCCTGATTCTTGTGGGCACACTCTATAACGTAGAAATTCGGTTGGGTTTTCTTCACAGTCGACGTAACTACCCGGCCAATGTTGTAGTGCTTAATAGCGGTCACGGCCAGTTCTTTTGTCAAGAATGTCATCCCAATGGCCAGTTCACCATAAGCACGGTGGTTGTAACCATCAATTGTTGGGAATTGTGAAAATTCTGAAACGTTCAATGCATTCATATCAACCGTTGTGAAGTGGGATAGTGGAATAAGAAATAGGTGTGGCCGATACTGGAATGTTGCTTTCTGTCGAGTGTTCTTCGTTGCCTTCTAAATCTTTGAAGGACCCTGCTGGAATGTTCATGTGTGCTGGTTCTTCATAGAAGAGGCCTAGCTCATCGCCATCGGGTCCAACTTCCCTAACCTATTTTTCGTCAAAAATATCCCCCTCAAACCAGTATAATTATGTATCATCGACTATCCTCCTTGTAGGTGAGCAGATTGGTAGTCGATCGCGAGACCGCTCATGAACCATATTACCATGATCAAAATTGAGCATGCCAACACAAGAATGTCTCCCTATAGATGGTTGAACGTACTCCGTACTAGGGACATACGTTGAGTATCATCCATATGAGAAATCATCAAAGGGGTTGAATGCTTCATGGTCGGACAACCTTATGTAGTTGTGGGATGATGACGCTTCCTCCCCTATACTATACGGATTGTACGTTGTATGTCTTCGCATTGGAGAGGATGGTGCATCGAATTTATCGTTAGAGGATGGTTCAAGTCGAAGCCAAAACTAGCTACGCATGAATATCTTGGCACAGAAAACAATGATGCACCAAACTCATTGTGTGGACCGTATGTAGTTAATAGGTTGAAATTATTTCATAAACTGGTCGTCGGACTATCAACATTAGCATTAGGGTCGAAGTTGAAATTCGCACGTCGCTAGCTTGGGATTTCGATACAAGCATCAAAATCAGAAAACAGCGCATACAACTCGATGGGCCCTCCTAATGAAAAGTCCAAGTGGGTAGCCACCATCAACTCCACATCACTGTTGTCCCCAATGCGGCATACTACTTCAACGTGTCCAGTTTTTCCCTACGGCCATGCGGGACACTCTTCTCCACTTCCTTAATCAACTTATTGTACAATAATCTCCTCGAAATCGTTATTCTCACTATATTCGCAGACTGGAAAATGACGCCGAGTAAGGCATCAGCGATTATCTCGCTATCGTGGTATACTAGAACATCAATACTTCCTCTTCTCGAAATTTTCCTAGCAAATAAAAGATCTACATGTAACATGAACAGACATTATCACCAAGCAATTTAGTAAAACTAAACAATACAAGCAACGCAGAAATCGTGGCAAAACTTACAATTGAAATAATTATCTAAAAATGATAGAAAATACAAATTAATTTTACTATCCACGGCTTCTATGAGCTGCTGGTAAGTGGGTATCAAATATTATTCGTTCATTTGACCGTCTATAATAGGTACGAAGGACCAACACTCTTCACCCAGAAAATTCGAAAGAACTTTGCTTTTGCAGACGTCTTAAACATGCTATGTTAGCATTACTGACTGTGCAAGGATCTCGCTTTCTGCAGAAAGCGAGTTCCCTTGTGATTCCTGACATAACAGTCACTTCAATGGACCTCGTTTTTTTCAGAAAGCGAGGTCCATCATTACTAGTCTCTGATTCTATAAGAAGCAACGTCCACTCCATGCACTACTTGCTGTAGTCTGCTGATTTGATTTGCAAATAGTCATAAACAGTAAAAAACCTTCAAAACATGGCAAGGTTTTCGGCAACAATCTTCCAATCCATAGCTTATTTCTACACTTCTTTTAATAGCAAGATCAACATTGAGGCTTTGTACGAGTTCATTTCTATGAGTTGTTTGAATATTTGAGGTAAATTGTATCTCCCTACCGTAACGTGCAGTAAAAAGATATTTTAAGATGATTTATACTGAACAATGTTTCACATAAATAAATGAGGATAAATTGCAGCGTTGCACATACTGAGAACATTAATAAAGGATGAAAAACCAACTCATAAAACATAATTTCCTAAGTGAAAAGGTTAATCGGATTCATCGTAGTCAGTTGAATTATCTGAACTTAAGTTAAGTTCTTCGATCAGCTGTTGTTTTTGTAGCTTGCGCTTGTACATAAAAAGCTACAACTAGTCGGCAGTAACATCAACATCCGGTGAAGACAGAGCTTGTTCAGTGGTCGGTGGAAGTATGGACGAAGCAACTTCTACGGGTGAAGACGAACTACCTTCATCGGCGTTGACCTCATCGAACTTAAATTTTAAATGGATGTATTTAGCTCCTACAGAATTGAGGCTGTCATACATGTTACGTACGTTGGTTTCATTGGTAAGCTTCAGAATGTAATGCGTTTCAGCTGCCATTGGTGTTGGGATTTTACATTCCAAGTAAGAAATTTGCTTGTTAGTACGTTGACTAACCTCGTTTGATATCAACTACAACAAATCGTGGAGTGACATATTGCTGGTGATTGTTGCATCAAAATAGGTACCAAGAAAATACAATGTTGCAAAAAACTTAGCCATGAGGGGAGCAAAGTGTTGGATGTTTTGGTGAAATAAACATAATTGGAGCGTGGGTTATAAAAACACACCGCGTGAGTTTCATAATAGATCATATTTAATTTTATTGCACAAGAATTTATTATTAATACAAATACTTACAATTTTAAATTTATAGTAATTAATCAGAAAACACCGATTTATATTATTTAATTCTAATCTAAATAAAATAATACCATTACAAACCACAGTCTTTATCAAAAATATTATCCTAATATATATAGGAATAAAATAATAATAGAATAAAAATATTATCCTAATCGTAATCCCGTATTTAAAGAATCTCGTGTTTATATTATTAATCCAAAATCATATCTTAACATATATATAGGAATAAAATCATAATAGAATAAAAAGAATCTCACACATATTCCCACTTATTCGGAGGTACTATTAAAATTATTTGATTTAATTTAATTTATTCTATTTTATTTTTAGAATATTTTTTTAAACTATTATAATTTTTAAATTATTTTTCATTAATGACAAGTGATGCCTTCCACTCACTCACCGGGGACTGCCAGAGACACAGCGAGACTATAGACTCTGATAGAAAAAATACAAGATGAGGTTAGGATTTCGGACCATTTTTTCTTAATTCCTCAAATTCTTTTCCTAATCAAACTTTATATAACTCACGTTCAAAAAATTTTGTTTAGTTCTTGTGGACACCGTACACTGCTCCTCCGATTTGGGACTGCATTTCGCAGGACATTACGGACACCTCTCACGTCTGGTTGCTGCTAGTGCCACTCTTCAACTACGAAATTGTCGAGTGGCATCCTACTGACTGGGTTCTGCGAAAAATTGGCTACGTCCAAGGGGTTTTGGAGCCACCACCCAATTTGGACGAATTACATCGGTTGACGCGGTAGGGGAAGACGGAAGTCCATTGAGGCCATCATCACGCTGACTGGGTCGGCCAATGGATGACAAGGTATGGCAGGCGACCGCCCATCTGTGAATGCATTGTGGATCAAGACGTCACATTCGACTATATGCATTGGTACCACCAAAATGGGAAGCCGCATACACTGACTCGGGAGGAGCGCGAGCGAGAAATTAAGGTGTCACCCCAAAACCTCCCGTCCGCACAACGTCAGGCCACCCAACGCCAGCTAATGTCGCGCGGTACCAGAATAGGGTCAAAAAGCCAGAGACGGTGAACTCACACTGTAGGGGCCTCATCGTCTGGAACAGTGCAAGCAGCAGATCAGTCTGCGGCACAACCTTCAACACCAGCGCCAGGACTGACATTTATGCACTCCGATTCGCCATCGTTTCTGTAGATGGGACCTCCACCCGAGATTTTGATCACAGACGCCTTTCGTCCCTTTATACTGATACATCCAACATATTACCCAACACCACCTTTTGCATATGTTCCTTCGGTGTTGGATGTTCCACCGTTGGCAGCACAGTTCGACTACAACATTGTCGAGCAGACGCCGCCGCAAAACTTGTTCTACATCGGTCTCGGTGCCAGTGGTGGTGCGCATTTTGGGGACGATCATGGTGCCGATGATAATGACGGTGATGATGAGGATAACGATGACGACGATGGAGCACATGCCATTCGAAAGAATCTGGCACGGGACCGTCGTCCACCCGCGTGCGAAACGGGTGGACATAGGAATCATTAGGACGGAGATGACGTCTAAAAAATTAATTATGTTTATGCAAGACTTTATTTCTTATTTTATAATTTTAAATATTTTATTCTGCCTTATTTTTTACATAGTTTGTAGATTGTATATTTATTTTCGTTATTTTTTAGATAAACAAAAACGTACATTATTTGATTAATAAACAAAAACAAGCCTATGACGCCATTTTATATTTTCGTCCATTCGCAAAAACAAGCTTTGTAACCGCTTTCAACACGAATTTTACTCAGTTTACAATGCACCGAGCTTGCCCATATTGGTGTCAAATGAAAGACAAGTTCCAGTACTACGTACCTAAACTCAACGTTTGTTGAAATTATACGATTAATAACCCTGAAATATTGCTCGAACATGCCTATGGACGCTTGGTCTACCAGCCCGATTTACGAAGAACTCGCTTTTTGCAAAAAGCGAGTTTCATTAAACAAGCCACAATAAATTAAGTCGGCTCTTCAAATTCTCGGGGACCTCGCATTTCGTAGAGCGCGAGTTCCTGTTAAGTTCGTTATTCTGAAAAGTGCTGCCACGTATAAGGATATCGCTTTCTGCAGAAAGCGAGGTCTTAAGTTACTTTTACCAGAACGCGAGCTCTTCATACATGGCAGATTTGAGGGTCATTTTTCTAAATTTAGGCCAAAGGGGTTATTTCTTTAAATAATGATTAAATTGGGATTATTCATTTAAAATTGCTTATTATTTCCATTCAATATTTCTATTATTTTATGAAAAGTTTTTTTTTTCAGCTGTCTCGTGTCTTTTCATCATTATTCATGGTAAAATATAAATCAGGTCACTCAATTATAATTTTTGTTACAAATGGTCACTTTTTAAAGTTACAATTTAATCATTTAATTAAAATTTTATTAAAATTAGGTCACTATTTTGTTAAATTTAAAAATGACGTCATACATGATTTGTATAATAATAATTTTAGTCTCTCAAAATTTATACATTCTATCAATTTGGTAATAATTTGGGAAAAATAATAAATTTGACCCTTTCTATTTAAAAATTTCATTAGTAAAATGATTGTGTCTACTAGCAAGTGGCGTTAGAGTCATAATGGATATGTTTCATTAGTCTATGAGCCGTCCATATTGAAGCGATTGTATATACCGAGCTATCACTTTTGCGGATTATTTAATTGATGATAATAATAGAAAGTGTGACAAATGGTAAAAAGGGAATATCAGAAGGGTGCAATGTCAAAATGTTTAAATATAAAAAGTTAAGTTTATTAAATTATTATGAAATTAATAGAATGTACTAAGTTTCGGAATCAAATCATTATTATACTCGATCATGTTTTAATTTAACAATTCACGGATTTGTATAATCATGTTTTATTTTTATCCTCGAGCTCATTCTACTCGCAGGGCACTTGCAGGTGTCTCCGGTGTTCGATTAATTTATCACCTAGTCAAGGAATAACCCACGTTCTCGTAAAGGGATTTTTGTCCCACGCACGAAATTTTTCTATCTTTGATTTTTATTTTATTTTCTTCAAAAAATTAAATTAATTATAATTTTATCCCAAATCTTTTAATATTTAAAGTAAACTACATATTTGGTACCTCACTTTTACACGTGTTTCTATTTTAATACTTGTAATCACTAATATTTGTCCGGGTTAACCACCCATTTCTTTTATTTTATGTTTATATAATGACTCTATCTCCCATTAGTAGTAGTAGTAGTAGTAGTAGTGTGGGTCGTCATTCGTTATTATCCTTATTATTATCCTAAATAAAGAGCCCATTTATATCTAATATAATCCATCTTTTATAACCCCTATATATTAGGTAAAACTTTGATACAGGTTTGTGTAAAATTTATTCTACACAGACCTGTATTTTTGCCTTACAAAATACAAATATTAAATTCCTAACCTTAACATCCTAAACCCTAAATTCTAAACACTAACCTTAAATTCTAAACCTTAAACCCCTAACATTTAAATCTTAAACTACAGTCTTAACCCCTAAATTAAAAGGACCTTGTAAACTAAAATTTACAGGGTATGTGTAATGAAGTTTTTCCTATATATATTAACAGCCCAAAATACAAATATATATACACTAGTAATTAAATAGAAACCCAATTAGATAAATAAAAGCCTAAGTTTTTATATATAAGGTCCATTTACAAAAAAATGTATTACATAGAGCCTGTTTGGGCCAAACCCTATGAGCCCTAGTCTGATAACCCTCTTTTTCATCTTTGTGCAGTCAAATCTAGACTGTCAGATCTGGCCACAGATCGAACGGTCCAGATCACGCTAAGGAGAAAACCCTAGGGCCTCATCTTTCATTCAACGCTGCACCCATTGTGACCGGTGTATTAGGATCGTCATCAACGGTCGGGATCAAAGGGAGGGGAAGATTCCATATAAGCACGCGCCGCACGTATGGCTCTTTGGCTACCCCACGCGCGCGTGGAGCTCAAACACAACATTCCAGCAACCCCCATTCGCGCGTAGAGATCACGACCCAGCTCTTCGTCTCTTTAGTGCTGCCACCGTACCTCCACATTGGCAGGGAGAACTATTGGCCCAATGCCACCTCACCATCGCCCGGCCACGCTAGCAACGGCTCTAGTCCCCTCCATCTCACAATCGACCATCACATGCAAGAAAAAAAATAAGAAAAGGACGATGTCGGATGCAAAACGGATTACGAGGAATTATGGGACTGTTGCAGTAATGCACAACGATTATCAAAATCGGCAGAACCAATAGAAATTTTCCCTATTCATTTTTTTTCCTAAATATATGTAATATTCGGGGTATAAAATCAAAAACCCTAAAAACGATTATGGACACTCTAGAATTCGGATTTCAAGCAATAGAGAATAGAGAGCAAAGGCCTCAAGTCTTTAGAGGTATACATATTCCCTTATATTATTTATTTCGAATGATATCAAATAAAAAATAAAAGAGTTTAGGATTTCAAGCAATAGAGAATAGAGAGCAAAGGCCTACGTCGCCGTGTTAGGAATCGCCGGTACATCTCATGGCGCAGCGAAAAAATTATCCGGCGTAATCCACCTATGATCCATGTACAAGGGATAAATTCGGGGTGATAAAGGATGAAAACATTACCTCAAGTAATCTGGAATTCCGCAACGAGTATAGGAGAATCCAAATCAAATTCGAGTCGTCACAGCAACGTTCTGACCTCTATACAGTCCACCCGAATTAACCGAACAATTTTTCTCTTCTCTAACTGTTAGAGAGGATTTTCGAAAAACAATATATGTTGGTTGCTAGATCTTATGCCTTTATATAGCATTTAAAAACCTAATTCTAATTAAATTCAGATTCTTTAAAAATACAATATATTTAACCGAATATAATTAAATATGTAGAATCTGATTCTACTTTAATTAGGTTTCTTTTAGATATATATATATATATTTGATAGTATTTGATAATTACAATAACTTATCAAATATTAACATATATATAAAAATGAAATTATCCATAATTACAATAATTATAACAATTTCGGTTTCTCACTAATTATGTGTACAACAAGTTTGTACACATGCTATCTAGTCGATATTTGTTCGTTTCAATCATAGGGTGTGACCTTTGTAGGTTCATGTAACGTTAGCAGTAATATCCAGAACAATTCTAATATTACAAGTAATGAGTGGCATCTAGCAATACATCATTGCTACCTAAATTACATGAAATCGTGGTTCGATTTAACTTTTTTTCATGATTAAATTTTTTATGTATTTCATCCTTTTTTCCTCACATCTAGATCGAACACAAGTCATGGATTAGTCACACTTGTATAGTCCATCTAATGTTTCTTGATATCTTGAGTAGACTATTATAAACGAATACTATGGTATCCCAATCAAATTATTCGAGCATGGCCATGCATTTTCTAGGCTCACTCAATCAAGTGGCCTATGATATTACTCATATTATGTAGGAAGGACAAATCCTACCTTGATCAACCATATTTTGCTACATGGATTGTGACATATCCAATATCAGTCTTTATAGTGTAGTCAGTTACGACACACGTTTGGCCGTTTCAAAATATGTCACTCACAATGTTGAAATAATGATGATCTCAAGTCTGAGGATCATACATGTAGTTATCACCATGAGCAATGTTGTGACTGTTACATAATAATCCAAGAAACATGCTCATAGCGAGTCAGTCTAGTATGTCGTTCCCTAACACATACTTATGTATTGATTTTGACATCTCTATGTCAATGACAACACTTTGTCATCAATCAACTACATATTAGTCTTAATACATTATTGTTGTCCAAGCCCACAATAATTCTCGACTAAGGACGTTCAAGAATAACTATATTATTCTAAGGACTTTATTATAACTCAGTTTATTAATAGATACACAGAATAAGACTGAAATAATAATAATAATAATAATGACTTCTTATTAATAAACAAGATAAAATAAGTATGTCTTTTACAACCATCTCATAATTGGTCTTTGGGCATACTCCACAACATCGTTCGGCTCTGCCCGCACCGGTGACAAACCCTTGGTCATCTAGTTCGCATGGGTGAACCGGTAAGGTCTTGAGTCTTTCAAAAATGGGTTTTGAAACTAGTTGGGGTCTAGATTTTTAAGATTTTAAAGGTGAAAGTGGCTCGGTTTTGAAAAACAAAGGTTGAATATGGGTTTAGAGCGAAAAAAGGGTTGTGTTAGTTCGTTTTTTATAAGTATATATAGAGTTTTTCATAATATATACAATATAGGTTTTTTTATAATGGGCATAATGTATAGTTTTTATAATATATATAATATAGTTGAAGTATAGTTTTTTATAAGTATATATATATATGTGTGTGGTTTTTTAATATGTGCATAGTTTAGGTGGTGTAGAGCTTGTTGTATTTAATAGGCCTTGAGCTTGTTAGGTTAATCTCATAGATTAGATTAAGATAAGATTAATTTAATTAATTTAAAGCGTGCTCCTGTCTCATAGAGGCACAATCTTTAAATTAATAAATTAATTTAGGA